>JANRGW010040730.1:13314-93855 GCA_024733675.1 Psilopsiagon aymara
AGGGTGAAGCGCTTCGGCTGCCTGCGGTCCCGTCAGGCCTGCGGGCCCCAGTGCCTCGCCGCGGAGCTGGGGAAGGCCCTCGGCCGCGCCTAGCAGCCCGTCAGGAGCACTTGTATTCTAAATTGTGGTGCACAGCCCCCAGAATTTGATGCTGGCATCCTCTTTGACTCATAAGGTGTTGCTTTGTATTGGCCTACGGTGTGGTCAATACACACTGCTCTGAGAAACTAGTGTGGTGCGCAAGACTGTTGTAATGTTTATAGCAGGAATCGATTCTCAGAGGCTTGAAAGGTAATTATTCTTGTACTAAGCAAAAGTCTTTTGCCTGATGTCAGTGGACCTTCTGAGAACACTAAGCACGTACAACAGTGTGTTTCTTTGTCCATGCATGTGAGTTAATATCCACTCTTTACTGGATTTGCCCATTTAAAATCCCATGAGGCAGAGAATTGGAATTTAACCTCAGTCACCCATCATTTCCCAGCTGATGTTAATTTAAATATGGTGCAAACAGAGCCAAAGTAATAGTCACTTCAAAACGTTCATTGCTTGCAAGTGTGAAGAAGGGGTTTACGCTCCGCAGACTCTTGCTTTTCATATATTTACACATGGGTAATGAAACCAAGCATGGTATTTCAGTGTAGCAGCAGTGCTGTGGACAAGGATGATCTGACTTTGGCAAGTACAGCCTTTATTCTGTAACTGTCATGTCATCTTTCTGAGATGCATGGTCTTGCTTTTCAATTAAAATACATGATATACCATTGTGCTTGCATTATTTGGCTTTTCCTGGTTGTTCCAGATGGGCCGGAACTTGATGAAATAGTAAATAATGGCAAACTTCACTGGTTTCTCACTTTGTTATAATATTCTGTTAGGATACTCATGAATATTAGCGATATTGAACTGGCAACAGTTGTGTGTGGTGACTATATTATAGGTATATTTAGGAACATTTAATTTTGCCTATTTGTAGATTTAGTATGCCCAATGTTATTTTTAAACTGTGCTGGTTTTCTCAGTGGCAGATGTTAAGTCACAAATCTCCAGGAAACTGTTAAAGTAACTGTTACTTTTATCCAAAATTTTGTAATCTTTCAAAAATCTGTATTCTATGAAATAATATTTCTTCTTGTTACCTCCATATCTGTATTAAATTTATTGACTACCACCTGTACCTGCCATTTCATTGTCTCATCATGTTGATATTTACTCTTTTGAAATTTTGGAACAACGTTAGTGTTGTCCTGGTCCTTTGTGTTTCCCAATTTTCTAAAGTCTATTTAGAAATGATAGTGGTTTGGTTTGGAGTTTTTTATTTGATTTTATTTTAACTTTGTAATAAGTTTGTTATATGCTGATGGAAGAATAAGTATTTTATTACATTCACCTTAACATCCTTCTGCATGTGTTTGTCACATTTCTTTGGTGGAAGCATATATGGAGGTTAGGGTTTGGGTTTCTCTAGTGAGAAAATGATGAGATAATCCTAGAATGTTTGATGACCTGTTTACAACGGAGCTGTTGCATGCCAAAATTAGTTGTAGTTTAAAGATTCCATCCCTTCCATTCCTGAAAATCATTCAAAGACTGGGCCACCCCATTTATGCTGCTGGAAGATTCCAGCCCTGATCTAGCAGGAGTTAATGTGCATGCTGAGCTCATTGTATTAGCAAAACCCAAACACAAATTAAATGAAATTGTAAGCTCCATAGAGTAGTCTGCGTTGTGTATTAAACATATCTTTATGCAAGTGCAAGGAGAGAACAGAATGACTTCTTTTTTTAGATGTAGGGGGGTGTGTTATCTGATGAATTTTTCATGGTGGGTTCGCTAAGGTCATGCGTGATTGTCCTCCTTGAATTTTCCTGGCCTGGCAATTATAGACACAGAAATGTCACTCCTCCTAATAGCTTACCGTAGTGGGGAATCTCAAGAATTGCCCCCTGACATACTAATAAATCTGACACGTGGGAATGGAGAGCAAGGTTCAGGACTGCTTAAATTGCATAGGAGCAGATGGGAAGCAGCTTGGACCCATGAATTTGGTAGAGAACAGTTGTACAGGCTCAGTCAGTTTTCCAATTGATACGACGTCAATTTCAGTAATTTGACTGCACTTGTGCCTGGTTTATTTGGTGTTGATGGGCAGGAGGAGGAATGAATTTTCTTTTAGCTTCCACTTACAATATTTCTTCTTTTCCTTTTGTTTGTCTTGTTTTGATTTAATTTTGGTATGTGAGGTCATAGTAGGCTGTATTCTCTGTATGCCTGAGGAAGAGTATGTTAACAGTGTAAAATATTATAGATTCTGCTACTTCTTGATAATAACCTTACATTTCTCAGTCTTTGGTTTGTTGCCATCATGCATTTCACAGAATAAGATGAAATTACTACAAATGGAAAGTACAAATTAAGAATAAGTGTAGGGTTATAAGAGCTTTTCAGGTGTTTTAAGTAAAATTCTTGTCTTTCTGGAATCGATGACTAAAAGCTTTGCTGTGTGACTCACCAACTGAGAGATCATTCCTTAGTCTGGCTAGGGACATGCTACTCTGAAAGAAATGTGTTTCTTGATATGCAAGAAGTGTCCTGCTGAATTTTAATAGATATACTTGAATAGTTTTTTTGGAGCTGGTTCCGTAATTTCTTTTTTGAGTAATGCACTACTGATGCAAAGGGGTATTTTTTCGTGCCAGTAGACTTTCTTGCTTGCCTGTTTCTCACAAGAGATTCTAGACTAGCTCAAATGCATTGCAGGCTTTTTCTTTTCTACTGCTCTACCTGATGCTGTGTTTCAAATGCAGAGCTGAAAGCAGAACTGATATATGTCTTACCTTTGTATTTGCTAATACGTAGTGCAAACAACGAAAATGGGCTGCTGAACGCTAACTCCATACTGGTGCTTTGAAGAGTGTGTTCTATGGAAAGGAAATGGCACAGGGAGGGCTTCATAGTCACTGTTGTATCAGTACTTTAGAGTTTCTCTCTTTTCCTGCAGTGTATCTAGGCCTTCTTGTGCCATCAGAATCACTGAGCAGCTGGTTTTGATGTCTGACATAACACGCTTTACCTCCAGCCTCAGCGCATAGTGACTGAAATGTGCTCGCAATCTTTCCTCTGTGTCCTGTATTGCTTATTGCTGTGTCCTGCCACAGGCACATCACAGGCAGCTGCATAAGCTGATGCTGAACAAAACCTGTTAATACTACCACTGAAGTAATTATTGCCTTGGAGCAAGTTCTGTTCAGTAGATAAAATACTTCTGTTAAGTGGAGGAACATGAAAAGTGAAAAGAAAAGAGGGGAAAGGCTCTCAGGCTTCGTTTGTTGTCATTGCTGTGAGCCTTCTGAGCATATCTACAGTGTATTAAAGGAAAATAAACTACCCAAGCCATGCTGCCCTGGGTTTGTGCAGGTGGAAGAGTAACTACTGTAGCCTTTGATAACTTTTCGATCTTTTTCCCCTGCCTCTGTCTTTCAACAAGTGTTGCACTCTGCAATAATCAGAAACTAATAAGCAGTGTTAGCTGTTCTCTCTAAGACACTGTTAGGGATGTGTTGTTATTTATATGTGGCTAAACAGAGGATCAGTGCTAGGCACTGTACTTTCACAAACAGTGTGAAGAGTCCCTGCGTGCAATAACTGCAACCTAGACCTCTTTATCTGTACAACTTGCATACTTTTCTGGCTTTTTTCCTCCTCTAATCTGCATTTTAACATTATTTCCAGCATTTCATTTTTGGTTGGACTCATGATCTCATTTTGGATTTTAGCTAGTGCATTTTCTCTAGGGTTTTAGTTTAAAGAGGCTTTTTCTTTGTTTTTTCTTTTCAGGTTATTAAGTCTATATCCAGAGGTACCCTGTCGTGATAGAGCTGAGTGTATCAGTTCCTGCTTTTTGCAAATGTCTCCTAGCATGTGCAAAACATACATGGAGAAGTTAGCTCATACAGGATTGTAAAATGTAGGATACGTGAAATGCACTGGCAGTACTGAACACAAAACATGGCACTGCCAGACTCTTCTCTACCAAAGAGGAGGCAAAGGCACCTGTGGTGGCATCTCACTGGAGACAGGAGGACCCATGCATGCTGTAGGGGATGTGTGTGAAGAGGACGCAGAGCAAGGTCCTCCTTCCTGTTCCCACAGGAGCAATTCAGTTGTTAAATACGTCTGGTTGCTTTTGAACTAACTAAGGTGACAAAGAATTACTATTTTCCCTCTGTGCATGTTAATTTCTGAAGCCTTTTGCAGTACAATGGTTTGGATGCCAGAAATATTTTTTAAGGGAGGATGGGGCTAAAAGTGGGTCTGTGTGGATTCTAGATGGAAAACAAAGTGGCTGCAGCAGCCCACGTGTGAACGAATCATGTAGGCCGTCAGAGACATTTCAGATTCAGAAATTGTGAAATAGCCATCATGAAGTCCATGGCTATTAGGAAGCTTATGCCAAGGGAAAAAAATCTGTTGTTTTGCCTTTCCCTGTTTGTATTGTTAAGAATGCACTTCTGCCAGGGGCTGGGACCCTGGGCTTTGAGCTTTGGTTCTGACCCAATATAGCCATTAATTCTGTTCTCTGACTACCTGCATGTGGGTATAGGGACACTGAACACTGTTTTTGCATTTGACTTCCAAAAGCAGCCTTAAATTACATGGGCAAGTCAGCTGCTACAGATGTATGCCTTTTATTTCCTGTGTTTTTCCCATTTGAGCAGTTCCTTCATTCTTTGAGCCTATAGGTTTCATACAGGATAAAACTGAACATGCACAAAATGAGTTAAAGAAAGCGGGGTGGTGAAGAGGAGCAGAGCAAGGACCTCTCTGCAGAAATCGGTTGCTCTCTGAGGTGCTGCTGGGCTAAGAGGAGGTACTAGGCTGGAGGGCAGGGATAGGGAGGATGATTGCCCCTAAGGCAGTGTCCTTCTTTTCCTCTCTTCAGCAGTAGCTGCTCTCCTCGCTCTGCCTTGGTCATAGTGGTCACTGCTGAGCTCTTTAGGATCCTGTGAGCTGACATAGGTGAAAGTGCTTGGTGGGTTGGCAGTGCTTGTTGCTACAGGAGCTGTTCCCTATCTGTGACGAAGGGGTGGTGGCCATAAGCTGCCAGTTGGATTCTGCTGTCACAGAGACTTGACAAGGCTGGGTTTCAGAGTTACTTGAATAGATATGGTTGGAAGGGACCTCTGGAGATCATCTAACTGGTTGTCTAATGATTCAGGATCTCAACTGAGGCAAGTAGACTGGTCTGGCCAATGAAGCTTGTACCTCTGGCCAGGCGTGATGGTACCATGGAATGAACTAAAAAAAACAGCTAGAGACCAGCTTAAACTGATGTACCTTTATTTCAGTTTTGGGTTTTTTTTTGCATCCCCAAGTTTAAACTACGCTATCCCTGATATTAGACTCATAAAAGCATGCATCCAGTGTTTAGTGTGAAGGTGAATATAACGAAGCTGTAGAAGAGAGTAAATATGAAGTTCTCATTTTCATCTTTAGTGAAGTGAAAATGCTGTCAAGAAACAGGATCTGTATTTTAGAACTCTTAATGTTTCCATTAGCATTTAAGTAATCTGCCCTAAACGTGTAGGAGAAGACCAAGAGGCCCAGACTCTGACCAAGAGAGAAGTTCTCACTGGGTATGATTACTGCTTGTGGGGTTTCACATCTTCTGAAACCCTACAGGTTAAAGGCAGCTTCCCATAAGTATATGTCTATGCTTTTCTGCATCTCTCTTGGACAGGATCTCTGGATGTATCCTACTTTTTCTTTTCTCTCCTTAATGCCTTCTGCAACTACTAACCATGACTTCCCTGCAGACCAAATAGTTTAACCTGGGCTCTTTGCTTTTCTACTGAGATTAAGATAAGGGCAGTCCAGGTCTTTTGTTACTTCACTGTATCTGAGATCAAGTGCTTCCTTTTAATTTAGTCCACAGAGTTCTACAGTCTTTTTCAGCAGAATGCTGAAGGTGAAATCAACAGTTGTAGGGCACAGTTCTCTGTGAAGTAAACAGAAAAGCAGTGGTTGAGGTATACTTAAAATACTGTTGCTTTTCCATCTGCTGCTTTTGTCGTCTTCCTTTCTCTCCTCACACCATTTCGTATAAAAATATACTTGTATCCCTAATGATAGGCTATTCTCTTAGCTAAACTGCAGCCAAAACCAAAAAGAGATGACTCCTGAAAGGGCAGTTAACGCTGCATTAAGTGTAGTCAGTGTGTTGTGCTGGAAGCAGCTTGATGCCATTTTGCATGAGAGGGTGAGCTGGAAGGCAGGATATTTTGCAGTGCTTCACATTTTCACTTGCAGCTTTTCCAAATGCAGAGACAGGGTGGGGCTGAAGGCTTAGCTTGCTCTCTGCATGTGCCTTCTCCAGTTGTAGTAGCTGTGCTTTCTTGAGTGAGTAGTTTTACTCCGAGCCTTGCTCTTTCTATGTGTCATCATGGATTTTCTGTTTGGTGCACTAGTACTTGTTAATAGATAACATTACTTGGTTTGGATACTCTTGTCCCTCTTGGGATTAGGTGTGTACGTGTGTGTTGAGTGTACCAGTGAGTTAATTTACATTGGTGACCAGACTAAAACACAAACAGAAGATGTCTTGGACCAAAAGCAAAATCAAATCAGCAGCCTTATGTGATTCCTTTGCCTACCATTCAAGTACTCCTTGACAACCTGTGATAGGCCAGAGAAATCCAAGGGCCAGAAAAAAAAGAAAACCTGGAATGTGACTGGTCAAGAGTGAGTTGTGTTGGCAGAGCTGTATTAGGAAGATTAGCCACCATCTGTTCACCCAAATCCTGCACCTGGCTCTAGAATGTGCCACTGTTCAACCCAGTGATGACCTTACTCAGAATATAAAGAATTGCAGGATTAAGTAACAAGGCTCTACAGTTTCCCAACTGTTCTGCTTTTCTTTTAGTTTTGTAGTAGTACCTGTGAAATAATTGCATGTGGTACTATGAAACATTCTTGTCATATATGTAGATTTAATGCAGAATTAAAGAGAGCATATTGGTCATGAGTTAGCAGTACTGCTCTTCTCTTAGTCCTTGCACTGCTCTTCCTGACTTCTTGATGTTTGTGTTACACACCACATAGTATACCATGGTTGACAATATTTTACTCATCTTGCATTTCTTTGATCATCGTTTTTTGCAAACAAAGCCACCTGAAGTATTTATTTCCATGAGTCATTCTTGATAGCTGTAGTCATCGTTAAATCCTTTCAGCTTCTCTGATTCCTGCTTAGCGTTGAGCTGATTCTGTTCATTTCCCTTCCTGTGGAGTGATTGAGCAGTCTATAGCGCTGACCCATTGGTGGGTGAGATTAACCTTTATTCATAGTGAAACCTATGAAATTACACTTGGAAAAAGTCACTTTATTCAGAGTGGTAGGAGAGGGGGTGCTACAATTATCAGTGACCACTGCTCCCCTTCAAAAGCTCTGAGCAGAGACTGCAGGGCATGGTAGACTGAAGAGCAGCTATTCATCTCCAGACTGGTTGAGATTTCCCAGACATAAAAATACAATCTTACACTGCAAAAGCTTTGAAAGCATCAAAAATCCTAAATGCAGCCTATGCGTTTCAATTTCCTGAATGTTTCTTTAATATAGGGTTCATATTTTTTAAATGGAAAGTGTGGTCACAAGAAGAATTCTGCACCCTGGCTTTGGTATTTGTCCTGCGGTCTTGAATCTCTTTTTGCCTGCCTTTGCATGCAGAAGTGCACTGGTTAGAGCTGGCTTCCTGTGCGCCGCTGCAGCCACCAAAGCCAAGCAATCAATTCAGATGAAGGTGACTAGAAACAGACTGGAGAAAGCAAGTGGCAAAATAATATTTTTCATGCTTTATTTCTGTATTATCCTTTGTAGATAACCAGCTTTTCTACTAGCCGTGTTTCTTTGGTCATTTTCATGTGGTGCTTTTCTGTATTCTTGTTCACTAAAGCTAGACAAAGCTCCATGTTATAGGTGCCATTCCGTAGGTGGACATCCAACATCACTCTTTTCAGGTAATGTGCAGGTAATGACTGCTGGTTTCCCTTATGTTAGGACTTAATACCCCAGCTTCTCATGTACTGCAGAGGAAAAACACAAGGTGCTCAAGGTGCTTCTCCTGACCTGGCCGTGAGCTTTCTGGCCCTACCTTCTAAGAGCTGCACGATGCTGTCCTGCCAGTTGCACCTGCACTTCTTTAGCTCATGATTGATTGTTTCCCTGGAATTACAGACAGTCGAAAACTTGGGTGTTAGGCAGTTACAGGGCTATGGTAGTGGTCACCTTTGTGGCTCAGCAAACAAGCAGACATCATGCTTTGCAAACAGGTAGGCAGGGGTACAGGCAGCCTGGAGAGCATGTGTGCAGCAAGGGTGGATGTTAAGGTCAGAATTCCGCAGACAAGAATGTCTAAATTGCTGTGCCCTACTTACCCAACTGTGAGCTGGATTAATGAAAGGGAAAGTTTTGACAGAGAAGTACTTCGGGTACATTTAGTGGGAGAAGAGATGTTTTCTTTTGTATCTGTGCAGGTGGTCCTTTTGAAGCGAGCTGAAATAACCTTACTCACCTGGGTAACGGCCTGAATAGGTTGGCAGGGTGCGAATCCATTTTCAGCATGTTCAGCGAAGGGCTGTTACAATTTCCCAGTGTACAGTCTTTCATTTCTTTTTTCTTAAGTTTCTTCTTTAGGCATTGAGTTAGGCTGAGGCCTAATAATTTTTTTTCCCTTAACTGTAGGCAGTTCTAAAGCAGAAAACTATTAATAGTGAAATATTGGCTTAGAAGAACACTAATGCACAGGGGATTCTAGAGCAAATGAGGCAATGCTGTCAATGGTTCAGATTGTTCTTAATTGCAATAATGGCATTATAGGAGCTGCAGTTGCTGTCGGGCACAAAAGAAGATAATGATAATGTCAGAGTGCTCAGAGTAAATGCAGTATAATGTATTGCAGTGCTGGATTCAAAAGATGATATGCCTAACTTGTCGTCAAAGTGCATGAAGAAGAAGAACGGTGAAAGGCCAGAACAGATTTTGTTGTAACTAAGTTGTTTATGGGTTTGGGTTTTGTGTGTTATTTTTTGTGGCCTATGCTTTCAGGCTTTAGAAGAAATGTCAGGTCTCATGTGTTTAAATGAATGTGTATTAATTTTACTGGAAGGTGTGATCACATCTGTCCTCCCCACTTCGAATAAAGGAAATCACCCTTGCTTTGAGAAGGAACGGAAACATGTATTGTACTTTCATACCCTCAACCTGTTAGATATTGATCTTCTTATAATAAAAAAATATGAATATGGTAGATCTGGCATAGATTTGACCTAGTAGCCTCTGGAAATACATCCAGATCTATTTAATGCATGGGATCCCTAATTTATAACAAGACACAAAAAAATCAGCTCTGAGTTTTGGGAATGCTTCAGAGCTGGATTTAAATCTTATGGCTAGAGGCCAAATCTGAACTGTAGCACTTGTAAACATTTTTAAGGCTGTATGCTGTACTCTCAAATTTATTACTGCAGAGGAAGAGATTTTACTGCTTTACTACAAAATAAAGTGAATGCAGCGAAGCAGCTCATGGTTTTGGATTCTTGTCACTGCTTTATTATTATTCTCAATTACAGGTAAGAACAGAAAATAAACTGGAAAATAGTAGTGGTGTTCCTCATTATACCATGAGTGTTTGAAGTGACTTAGTGCCTTGCATACTTTCTAAATACTCATTGCAGTGGTGCATTAGATTGGAAAAAAATAATCAGTATCCAGTTGATTTTAGTATTTTGTTCATGTTTATCTGACTCGAAACAGTTACTCACAGATGAATCAATTTATATAGAATCCAAATAAATACGTTTTAGGAGTTGTCACATCCACAGAATGCCAGTATGTAAATGCAAATTTTCCTGACAGAAGGTTGCAGGTACTCTATAGGGCACAAGGTGGCTCCAGTTGACGAGGAAAGCTGGCGTGAGCCGAGTAAGGGCCAGGAATTGGTTCGCAGGAGTCAGCTAGAAGTGTGTCAGGATGGAGCTCAGCCTTTCACTGTACTGCACGTCTGATATTTTGAATATCAGCTCAATCTTAGTGGGTCTTTGGAAGAAGGCCGTGTCTAATCTTAGAGTAGGACTAGTAAATTTAGGTTGCATTTTGTGTCTCATATTTAATTCTTGAAGGAATTATCCCAGTGGATTTTATCATATGTTCTGAGCTAGGTTGCTTATGTCCAAGTAAAAGGTGCAGAACAGCATTCCTAGGCTGAGCTGCAAAGAAAAGAGTCAGTTAGAGTATGCTAAAAGCAGAAAAGTAAAGTAAACCAGGCAGAGGATAAAATGGCGATTCAGAGGTTCATGACAAAATTTTAATAACTTGCTTGATAAAAACCTTAATGAGTAGAGGAGAGAACAAATGAATTGATGTGAAAATCCCATATTATGACTAAACTTAATAAAAAATAATTTGTCCGTTGTTGGTCTTGGACTCCGTAACAACATCATTTTTGTTTTCAGAGTCTGTTAGAAGTGAATTATGTGTCCATTTCCATTTCCAGCATAATAATAGTTGCTAATAGTCAGCCATTGCACAGAACATCTTCATCTGAGCGTTTCTAAACACCTGAGAATTTTGAGTGAGGACGGGAGAAATGTTTGTTCTATCCATACCATCTGCCTGAGCACAGAGGTTGAGAAAGGCAAATTGAGCTGATTTACTCATGTGATCTTCTGTGGGGTAAGAAGTGGAAATTAGCAGTGGTCTCCTAATTTCTGCATTTAGTCTTGCTCCATTAGCAGTTTGTGCCAGTCACAGTTTTTGTTGTTTGGATTTGGTTTGTTAATTCTCTGTTGCATGTCTTGATATGGTTTGTATTTTCACGTGAAACTGAACTTTTTAACTTTTTTGATCCTGTTTGGGTTTTTTAAAAACTTCCTTTTTTTGTTTGTTTGTGTGAAATAGGAAGAAGTTTTGTGGGTTGTGTATTTTTTAATTTGCTTTACATACTGTTGCAGTAGGCATTCTATTAGATCAGCATGTGAAGAAATAGCATTTCTTCATGTTATCTTTGCCTCTGAGGAGGATTTGGTTAAGAGGTTTTAAGCTGTTCTATTAAATAAGAATTTTTCTCAAAGTAATGTCAGGTGTTAAATCCATAAATCTAACTTGCCACATTATTTATTTTTAGCCTTGAAGCTTATAGTTTTCCTCTCTAACACTGAATGTTAAATACAGCAAAACGGATTAGGTACAAGTCCTATGTAGAGTTAATATTAAAAATAGAATAGTGTAAAGCACCATTTTGACTTAGATTCTCTGTGGTTTTTTGGTTTTACAAATGGATTTTATCAAAAGTTAACTGTGAGCACGATTACAATTAGTAACTCTCCATATTAGATCTAATTCCTTTGTTCTTTATTCAGACAGGATGCCCATTAAGGTCAAAGAAAGTTTTGACTGAATAAGGAATACAACAACTGGCTCTAGTTTTAGTACATATAGGGCCAGATTGTGGGTCACAGCCAGCTTAAAAGTGTACAGCTCCAGTGATTCCAGATCTTGTGCATAATAGGCAGATTCTTCACGCTGTTACTTTATTAGCATGTCAAATACAGAAGAGAAAAACCCAACAATTTTGTGGCAGTTCAGATTCTTATTAGTGTGTCTTAATATTTTGTGTTTCTGAGCTGAAATTATGCAAATATGTCTTCAAAAACATTTCCCTGTTTTCATGAGAGAGTGAAGAAAATAGAAGTGATCAAAAATTGGAATTAAATACTCAAATAGTTTGGCCAATTAATAAATCTGCAGTCGCAGAATAGAAGGTCTGTGGGCTGGAGCTGGCTCTTAACTTAATGTTAACTTACATTTAATTAGCCAGACCAGATGGAAGCTGGCTAAGCTTCGCATGAAGGCTTGTGGGAAAAAGGCATAATCTTCCATTTTGTCAAAGGAACTAATACCACAGATTAAAGGTCGGTGTTCTTTTCAGAATTTAAAGAGTGGATTCATAGTGGCTGACAGCAAGAAACAGCAAGGGCACTAACGAATTAGCTTAACCCCTGGATGACCAGTAAACCAGCTCTGCTTCATTTGATTCCCCAGTTAAACCATCGGTCTTCAGTTTCAGTAATAAATCCCAGAGAGAAAAAAATGCCTGTAAATTTTACTCTTCTGTCAGGCAAGTAGAGTTGTATGTAGGCAGTTAGTATGGATAGAGAGATGAAGCTCTGGGAAAGGTTTTCTTACTCAATTGAGTAAAAATACATGCTGTTCAGATGCTAAGCACTTGGGATCAGTCTGACAAACCACTTAATTCCATGCTTTACAATAAGCATGCAAGTTGACAAGTCAAGTAGACAAGTCAAGAAACCATTCATGTGCTCAAAGAGGTGCATAGCTGAATCAAGTCAGAGTGCACAGAGCTTAAGGGCTAAATCAGGCACATGCTACATTCAGGCTTGAAAATGCAGTAGAGAAAGTGAGAACTGGGTCTGCCAGACTGAACCTTATGCCTGACTGCAGGAACTTGCACAGTTTTAAAAAAGGAAAAATTAGAGAATTTTTTTTTATTCTTTTTTAAAAAGGGTTAGGTTTATGGTAATTGAGCATTTAAACAGTCTTTGGGGATACTTCCAAGTGGATTCAGCAAGGTAGCAGAGTGGTTTTTCTGAAAGTGGAAAATAATAACTTCCATACCAAGAAAATAAGGCAAATATATTGCCATGAAATGTCAAATGCCAAACTGCTTGTGCAGAAAGTAAGGTAACCCTGTGCAGTAGGTAGTAATTATTACAACTGTGGGCTGACGTCTTTGCATATTTTATTTACAGTGGAAATACTTTGTGCAGAGTAGCTTGGGAAAGAAAGCTGGTAAATAAGCACCTGGTTTTGAATCAGGTTCATGTCTCTGTTCATATCCGGCAACAGAGAATTAGATACCTGGTGGACTTTACCAGCCGAGATGCCGGCCTCTGTAGAGCTGGTAGGTGTCTTTCGAACACCCAAATACACCTTTAATAGAGGTGCCTAAATAGCTGCTTAAGTCCCCACAATGTCTGCTTTGCTGTTTCAATGTATTTTTAAACACTTGAAAACAAACCTTTCAAAGGATTCTGGAGCTTGCTTCTATTTATTTGTGAAACATTTTTGCTACTATTTTGCTGCATCTAAACTTTCCCATGGTGGCCAAAAATCCACTACTATTTGACGACTGTGTCACTTAAGTAAAATTATTTGAATGAGATTGGATCATTTCTTACAGAGAATCGAGTATCTTGCGAATCTCCGTTAATAATATGTGCTTGCTGACGGTCCTAGGAGAGAGGGCTTGGGAACTGAATGAACATGAGAAATGCAACCTGTTTATGATTGGCTTGTGTGGATCAAGAGTTGGTACGCTGAGGTGAGGAAATCTGTGCTGCTTTTTGGCATTTTTAGTGTGGTTAAACACTTCAGCCCCACACCTTGCAAGGTGCACAAAGAAATTAATTTTAGGGGGAAACTTTCCTCCTGTATTTGCTGAACTGGAGTGCGTACGTATTTGGAATCCTACCAGATATTTGAAAGCTGTATTCACATGTATGTACATATGTCAATGCTTCTGTTTCTTTTCTCATTTTTAAAGAAATCTTATACTGGGGATAGAAGAATAATATTTTTACTAGTCACCATCTGCTAGACCACTGTTATCTACAGTTACCAAATGGTGGCATTGGAGATACCACAGTTATTTCCCATTTTGAGTTACTGACATATTTCAGATACCACTTGGTGACAAAATACTTGAAGGGAACAGTAAAATTAAAACCAATTGTAGTTGCAAGTGATGGAATTAGCATTTGCATATCCTGTGGCTCACTTCAGTCATTGTACACCCAGAAAAGTATAGGAGTAGGTGATGCACTTTGTGGAGAAGTCTAAGTAGTATGAATATATTTTTACTTTCCTTGTCAAACAAAACTTAACACTCTGCATCTAAACCAGCTTCTGTTCTCTGATAAATACCCACTGACTCATATGGAGAGCATAGTACAGCCCAGTGGGATTTGTCCCAATAAGTACATTTGAAGAGAAAGAACATTTAAGAACGAGGTTATTCATTTACCTTTGATAAATGTGTCAGACATTTTGAGGTAGGGATCGCATTCACTTTTTTAGGGGCATGAATACAAATTCTACTTGCATTAAACTCTGTTACAAAAAACTGTTGAAATTGGAAGAGTTTGGGAGCTGCCCTTTTTATGGAGTACTGTGCAGTGCAGAACTTGCCAAAAACTAATGGATTGTTTGCAGGAAATTAGAAGTTAAAGTACATGAGTCAGTCTACTTCAAGGATGAACAGTTTCCACTGAACTTAAGTAATGAATGCCAAGACCTAGAGACAGTACAATCAGCTGCAGCAGTTTCCTTCAGTTGTTTCATGCAGGCACTGTAAAGGATTCTGTGTTCAGCAGAGTTCTCCTTGTCTTTTAGTTCATCAGGCTTTGAAAGAGTTAGCATATATTGTTGTTACTGTCATTAAAACCTGTGCAGAAGAAGCAGCAACGCAAGGACTTTTATTTTTGCTTCAAAGCAATTAGTACAGAGTATGGGCTAGAATGTGCAGTTTCAGGGGTTTCATCTGCAGAAAACAACCATCTGCTTTTGTAATGTCAGTTTCCAGAAAAAGAGAGCATTGTTGCTTTATTCACAAGTGATCTATGTTATTTTCACACTTGCTTCTCAAAGATACAAAAAAACCTGGTGTGTACAAGGATTTTGATACGTTTATTGAAATGTGCCTGACAGATAAAAGACAAAGTAATTCTTAATAGTTTTGACTTGTACCACATCCTATACCCAGAGCATATTTGCACAGCACTGGATTTTATCAGGGTACTAAGTGGATGTAACTCTTTGTAGGGAAATTCAGGGAAAGAATGAGGTGTTCCTGTATGTGCACGTGGCTCAGACTTCCTTAATGTGAATTTTTTTCTTGATGTTTGTGTATGTAAAGAGTGGTTGAGGGTATGCATGGCCTTGTAGATTCTTTATTCAGTTCTGTGCTCTTGCAACAGGAGTCCTGCTCCTCGGTTTGTACCAATAGTTGACCCTTCTGAGCATTTCTGAGTTGGAGAATCACAGTGTGTACCAGAGCCTTGTGACTTTGGGTTCATACAGGCAGTGTGTTGCGGGAGGATGATGTGTCTCCATCTATTCGCAGTTGCTCGTGGCAGTCTCACTGCTGCGCTACAAAGATTGCTGTATGCCTGGAGTTACAGAAGCACAGAATGGCTGAGGTTAGAAGGAACTTCTGAAGGTCATCTGGTCCAGCACTCCTGCCCAAGTAGGGCCAACTAGAGCCAGACCACATGACTTAAATATTTCCAAGGACTGGGATTCTACAGCCTCTCTGGACAATCTGTGCTAGTGCTTGGTCACTCTCATGGTAAAAATGTTTATCCTGATGGAGATGGAATCTTACGTGTTTTAGTTTGTGCCTATTTTCTCTGGTCTTATCACTGGGCACCACTGAAAAGAGTCTTGCTCTGCCTTTTTTACAGCCTCCCTTGAGAAACTTGTGAACGTTGATAAAGATCCCTGAGCTTTCTCTTCTCTCAGTTAAACAGTCCCAGCTCTCTCAGCCTTTCCTCATGAGAGTTGCTTCAGGCTATTAATTATCTCTGTGGCCTTTCACTGGACTCCATATGTCTCTCGTACAGGAGCACCCAGAGCTCTGCGTAGTACTGCAGGTGTGTGAAAGTGCATATGCAAAGCTCTCTCCAGTGTCCCCACTGCTTTTCCACCATGCACAGCATCCATGCAGCACTTCACTTCAGGTGTAGCTTGGACAGGAGTATGGACATGAGATTTTAAGAAAATTTGAGTATGTTGCCATATGAAATGCATATGAAGTTGGCCAAATGTTTCTTGGTGAGATTTAGTCTGAGTAAGCTTAATGTTAATTGGAAGGAGCGATTAACAACTTTCTCAAATAGAGAATAGTCCTGGATCAGGAGGAAAGAGGTTTGGTTTTTTTTTTTCTCTTTTTTCCCTTCTTTCTTTTTTCTTCAGCTGGATGGAAACATGACTGATGTTTTCAAAGCCAACTAGAGCATTTGCTTACTCAGTATTTTGTTGCCAAGTCTACTGTTTGGCTCTGAAAATCCCACCTTGAACGTAGCCACCTAGAGCACTCATCCTAAATAATGGCTACAGAATCAGCTGTATTAATTTACATACATGGACCCCAATGCAATATCTGTTCCCTTTACACCAAAAAGGTAAGTGTTTACTCTGGGTGTGTCGTTGGAGAAGACCATCTAAAGGCTCCAGAGAAACCTTACAGTTTCTGGTCTTGAAAGAAAAGCTGAATTGCACTATGTGGTATAATTATCCAAATAGGAATGTTAGATTTCAATTTCTTTTTTAAATTTAGTATTTCATTTATTTAGCATTTTTTATAAATAACAACTCTCTCTTATATCTGCTAGTTAACATGAAAAAAGTCAGACGAAGGCCCCATCTGCTTAGCACTTGCTGGTCATAGATGTACAGATATAGACCAGTATGGAACACATATGATGGCTTTTCAAAATGCCCTGCCAGCCTCCAATAATTTGTGATTGGCAACTCTTTCTATGTACGTTTACTAATCCTGTCTCCCAGTATTTTCTTGGGTTAGTTTTCCCATTTGGCCTCTGTCCATGTGATGGTTTTGGTATCTTTTGGTAAAGGTTCCTGCGTTAGATTTCGATATTTAATTACTGTGTGCCTCAGTTTCCAGATATTTGAAATGGAGCAGTGACAGGGATTCTATTTGAGAGACCATTTGAGCTTTGTAGACAAAAAATGTTAAGGATTATTAAGTGTGAATGTGGTGAAAGGCTTAGCAGACAGGTGTGGCTTAAAGAAATGGTTTGAAATCTAGTAATTCAGTTCTAGGTTTAATTGAAAGTTGTAATCCCAGCAATTGCTGACAACGTCTTCTAGGATTTAAATCTAACACACTGAAGCGTGTAATTTAAGGCTTTACAGAACAGTGTTAGTGCATATACGCTTATCACTCAGCACGTGTTAGTATTATTCCTGTGGAATGCTCTTAATTAAAATCCAGTAGTTGGATACAGTGCATTTGATGCTTACTATCATGAGTGCTCAGTACACAGAAAAGTAAATTTAAAATAACAATCATTTTTCTGAGAGGTACAATGTAATTGACAGACACTTTTGAAAATGATGTAACCATTACCATACAGGGTCTTCAACAAGAGCTTCCTTGATCAAATGATTTCTGTTTTCCTTTTCCAAATCCTAATACTAACTTTGTATGAGGAAAGGGGCTTTAAGTTGATACACAAGAAAACAGGACACTTTTTTCAGCAGAAAATCCACTAGGGCATGTCTGGTTTACACACTGTACTCTGACATCTCATACTTGAAAGCTCCATGTATTTTGAAGGAGTTGCACTTAGAAAATCTCTT
Source organism: Psilopsiagon aymara (assembly GCA_024733675.1). Taxonomy (NCBI): domain Eukaryota; kingdom Metazoa; phylum Chordata; class Aves; order Psittaciformes; family Psittacidae; genus Psilopsiagon; species Psilopsiagon aymara. Next base: position 30,773 of record JANRGW010040730.1, read on the forward strand.
GATAAAGGGTTGTTTTCCCCCCCCCCCCCCTTTTTTTTTTCTCCCAAGGGGAGACACACACTGAAATAAGTATTTTGTGATATAACACTGCTTCTTTCTAAAACACTGTGTTGGGATTGGTTCTCTTGGCTGGTGTAGTTGGTGCTCAGTAGATAGGGTTAATTGTTTCAGTGTGAGCAACTGATGTTTTAAGTATGAATTCTAACTTTTTGACCGCATTAATCACAAAGCTGCCTGACCTATCTTGCTTACTGTAACACTGCTGCTTCTTTTTAATTGATGAGTCATGAGCACATATTAAATACAGTCTCTTTAAAAAATAATAAAAAGCCCTGCTTGCATTTTAAACAGATTTTGTAAGCTAAGAATTTAGCATATGTATGCAGCGGACTTGTGATATAATAGCTTCAATGGAAATTAGATCAAAATTAGAGTAGACTTTGAAAAAGGGTTGAGGGCACATGTTTCTGGGAGTGGCTGGAAGAACTTACTGTAGGGGAAGGTTCAGTCATGTGTGCACTCTACCTAGAGACCAGACAGGGTGGTGTTTCTTGTTAAAGCAAGATGTAGAATTTAAAGCAAGGAACCAGTGAATATGAAAATTAATTTTTGTGTTTACCCAAAACCAAAACATCCAGCTATGCTCTAATTAATTTTCTTTGCTTTGCCTTCCAAAAATATTTTTAGAAATTAAATAAAAAGCATTAAAGTATTTCAGTAAACCAGTTGGTTGATTTTGGGAATTTTTAATGCAACTAAACTTTTTGGGGAGAAAAGTGCCCCTTCTTGAGGACCAAAACCCTGCCCGCTGTTGCAGCCAGCACTGATAGGGCTGCAGAGCTGTTTATCTGACTCTGTGCACAATAATCGCAGAATTAGAGCTGAGAGAAGGCTGAACAAAGGGCAGTGTCAAGATTTAATTCTGTCTGTTGTTCAGTTCAAAACCAAGTGTGTTTTGAAGTCCGTACCCTTTTAGATATCTAAGAGTATTTAAGTCCTGGGTGTTGGTGGAGCTGTTTTGCTTCACGGCATGGTATGTGCTGCCGCCTTGCATTTCAGAGCACTTCATAGGACTGCAGTGAATTCTGGCAGTGCCATCCATGGGTTGCAGTTCCCCTGTGGTGGGAGGGGAAACTGAGGCACAGAGCTATGGTGTGACTTGTGGTGCACAGGGTGCAGCCAGCTCCAATGCTTCCTCTGCTGTTTGGACTTTCTGGATCACTCTTTTCTCCCTACCACCTTCCCCTCTTGCCAATTATTTTGTTCCTGCGTTGCTGTAGCAGAGACCAGCAGTGGCTGCTGTTAATTTATCTAACAGATAAGAAATTGTGGGTACAATTAACAAAGGCCTTCTTTGGTTGCATTCACTCTTACCCCTCCCCACTCCTTTTTCTTCTAATTCATGGTGACCCTTCTTTGACTTTTATTACCTTTTAAGAAGTGGCAGGACCAGGCTGTTAAGTTAAAGTGAATTATGAAATACTTAACCCTCTTGTCCCCCTCCTGAAGCGCCAGCCCCACGCAGCAGTTACACACAGAGGCTTCTCACGGAAAATTTGAGAGGGCATTTTTATGTAGAAAAATGTGACATGTAAGTTTTTGTCTCCAGGCTGGATTGTGGCATGTGCAAGATACAAGAGGGATAGAACCAGAAAATTCATTTCCTCGCCCTCCGAATCCCTTGTGTCTCCAGGAGCTCGTAGTTTTGCCATTTTAAAAATGCATTTTGGATAAAAAGTTACACTGCAGGGCTCCACACTTTATTCAAGGAGTTAAAAGTCTGGAGCTGTGCTTGATGAGCCAGATGGTCTTTAACAGTAACATTTGTTCATATTGTTTAGATTATCCTGTTGCAAGTACAGTGCCTCGTTTACCTTTTATGGAAGAAAGTGTGGAAAATTGACCACAGATGTAAGTAACCAAGAATGATGGCTGAGGCAATTCTTACCAGGCCTCCCTCTCTAACACGCCTGATCCTGCAGATAAAAATAAATAGAGAAATGTGAGGCAGCATGAGAAATATCTAGTGTTACCTATTTAAGTGTTTAATTTGAGCTCTGTGAGCTACTAAAATCTTTATTTTCTTAGACTGAGATTTCTTCATATTGAACTGGTTTCAGTCCCTCAGTATAGGCAGCCTGAATGTAGATTTTTATCCAGGTACTAAATAGCACATCATTATATATTTTTTCCATCCTGGTCGAAAAAAGGAGGGTGGTAGAAAGCCAACTACACTGACCTCAAACACAGTTTATGGTCCAAAAAATCTTCATGAGAAGATTGATACTCATTTTGTGCTGTAATGAGAAAGCACAAACTCCCCATTAATATTGATTTGATTGGTATCAGAAGCAAAGGCTGTACCAGATTAATTAGAGGTAGCTCATTGTTACTCCTAATGGTGGGCTGCTGAATTTGTGAAGCACCTTGTAAGACAGTTCCAGATGGAAATAAACTTTTTTAGACAGGTATCTCTTTTGTGCAGTGTCTGGAATTGGAAGGCTTGGTGCTTGAACAGAACAAAGAGAAAATGCTGCAAGTGAAAGCAGTAAAGCCCTGTTGTATAAAGTCCTTTTTGTCTCCTGTCACTTTTCTTTCTCTTGCTCATTTCCTTCCTCTTATTAGGAGCTGCTGTCAAACTGCATTTACTTGTGGCAAGTGGTTCCCTTCCGAGCCCCTAAGCTGATACCGCCGTATTTGCATGCAGGTGCTACTGTGGTGGAGCACAGTCTCTCGCCTGCCCTTTTCCCCCTGCCCTGGCAAAGCAAAGAGAGCTGTAATTATAAACCAACAGGTTTACTGTGTGGGGGCCCAGAAACTGGGACTCTCCTGTTTGTTCATCAACGTGGGTTGACTGGTTGGTACTTTTTAACAAGGTGGTAGATTTCTTTGACTGTTAAAGGCAACATCTTTCCTTTATTGCACTAAGCCTTGAGTGATGCAGTTAACAATTTTCTTTTTCTGGTTCAGTGCTTTTAAACTTAATTCTGACAGCATTGGTTTCTAGAAACATAGGGTATCAGATTCTCGTTCTAATATGTTGTAAAGACTTCTTAAAAGATTGTCAGGAAGAAGTGTTCTACAGGAATCACAGGAGATTGCAGATTATGCTGAGAACTATGCATTCTAGGATAGAACGTGAAATCAGCAGTTAACATGGGAAACAGGCTTCTAAGGCAAAGTTCAGACAGCCATTTTAAGGTGACACTAAGTGGGAAAAGAGAGAGTTAATAGTCCTTCTCCTGTTTTTAATACCTGCATTCAAAGTGTGCTAAATTGGACTGGCCGCTTTTGGCGCTGTTTTTCATCATTTAACTTCTAGTTCTGCTCCCTGCAGGATCTGAAAAACAAGATCTATTGGACTTACCAGCTCTGGCCCTGTGCCTTCAGTTGTAGGGTGGAGAAGGGAGAGCCAGGAAAGCACAGGTGGGGAGGAAGTGGCAGTAGCAGCACCAGAGTGGAATAGTGAAGAGGCAGCAACGAACAAGGGCCTTGGAGGGGATGGACAACGTCGCAGGAGTATTCAGAAGGTGACCAACGTGAAAAAGGATGAAGTATGTGAGAGGAGAGTGATGCTCTGGCCAGTGGGTGAAGCTTAGACAAGATGAGGGGCTAATGCTGAAATGAGCTAAGCTTGTGTCTGTGGGCCAGCAGCCCTTGAGCGCTAATCCTGGTTCTGTTCTGAGACTGCATGCAAATTCTTTTTTTCTGTCCTCTTATCCCTAAGACACTGATAATGATAATCATTATCTGCATCCAAGTGGTGTCATGAGGCTTAAAGTGCCACTGTAATTCCTGAACGGCAGAGATGTGTTGACCTTCGTTGATAAGTGGTTACCTCAGTGACAAATTAAAGTTTTGCTTTCTTTTCCTGTTAACACTGCAGGGCAACAACAGCTATGGAAAAGGTTTTGAACACCATCCTGGCTACTACAATAGACTTCTTAAGGGCAATTGGGCTGCACTAACAAAGGCAGGATTTGCCTGATGTGCCCTGTTGTACTAATGAAAATGGAAACATTTGAAGAAAACCAGAAGCTTTCAGTTTGTTGATTGTATCTGGAGGCCTAACAGAGAAACTGGGATTAACTTATTCACAGATGTAACATTTTGCAGCAGAGTTCTAAAACTGGTCCAGATCTGCAAGAGATCAGGTTTTGTGCCTGAGTTGATCATTCAGCAGGGGAACCTCACCTGCTTTTTAACTCATTCAGACTAGAAATAAATACCAAGGTCAATTAAAGTCTGATTGTTTCAGAAAATATATTTAAAGCAAGTATTTCCAAGGGTGAACACAGATTTCCATCTAGATTGAGCTGCCAGCGTATGATTCGCGAAACCCCAAAGATTTTCCGTGAGATAAAGCAGAATGATTGATCACTGTTAGTACTCTATAGAGAAATAAGATGGAGACATTTTCAGTTGTCTGGACAGGACCAGTTGAAGAGAGCACACAGGAAGAACAGTGCTACACAATGCAGTCAAAACTCTGATGTGTGAGATGCTTTGCTCCTGCTGTTGTAAAATATCCTTCAGAAGCATGTGCTGAAGACACAGAACCCTATAGAATTTAACTGTGTGCTTTTACTCAATGAAGGGACTATTTGTTAAATTTTACAGGAAGAAGAGAAAGAGTGCTTAATTAGTTGTAGCTAACCAATACGGTAATTTATAACTTGGTCCTTAGAGGGTACAGACAATTTACCTATATCTAGATCTGTATTGTGGTTCTTACAGGCTTACATCACAAAGGAAACTAATGATCTTTTCAAGTCAGTGAGATGTTCCTTGTAATGTTTCAGATGTTGTAGTACAGGTCAAATAGACTACAGGAAATACAGGTTAGTGGACCCCAAAACCCAACTAATAATGTTTAGAAACACTGAAAAATAGCCTCTTCTGCTACCTCTCTTCAAAGCAGACCTTGAATTCAAGTAGAGACCAGTAGGACATGGAGGGAAGTCTTAGGTCACCTAGATACTGGCCATCAGATTTTTCCTTGAATGGACCTTGTGCTTTGAACCCTTGCATTACCTTTTCTGGGATTAAAATCCAGATTCAAAAAATGAAGAAATGTGTACCAGGTGTACACAGTAGGTTGTGGAGTCATCTTTTATCTCACCATTCCAGAGCGTGCCCACGTAATAGAGGTGATGTAAACTCTTGGAAATAGGCTGTCCAGTTCACTGAAGCTGTCATGCAATTATGTATCAGGCTGCAGAGGTCCAGAAATAATTCTGTTCGGTTTGGAGTTGCCTTAATGGGAGTTAGCCACTGGTTCTGATCAGCAGGATGGCAGCAAAACAGTAATGTGTATACTAATGATTTTATCCGAAAAAATAATTGAAAGTTAGCTTACTGAATGTGGACTCAGAAGTAGTATGTGTGCATGAAGAGTGAGAGACAATCTCCTTTTTCCCTGGTGCCTGTGTGGTATTTTGACTTGTTGCTCTTCATCTTTTTGTAAATGTAGCACTCCAGGGGTAAAGCCAGGCTGCAAAGGGATAGGAAGAGTGCTTTCTCAGTGGCATATAAGCCCTTGGCTCTCACAAGCATTACTTGTAGAACTGCAAAAGGTTTTCTGATGAACAGCACTGTATAAATACTAGATACTTCTTTAAAGTGGTGTACACTACTACTTGTTTCTGACAGATATGCTGGGAATTTCCTTTTTCACAAACAATGCCTGTCTTGGTAGAAGCCTGTTTCCACAACTAAAACTAGTCATGATGACAGCATCGACCTAGTATGGTTCCAGGAATAACCTACACATCAGCTCTACTCTGCCAAGAACACAGAGACTGGCTATTGAGATCAATGGTTTTGGTTAATATGCACCACAAAGTAGGAAAAAAGATGCCTATACATTTTAGTTAGTAGATAATTATCAAGAAATTGTGTATGGAGAAAAATAATGCATGGTTGGGGAATAGAAATATAAGCCTTGAACTTCCTGTCCTGAAAATATAAATCACTGCAAGTTTTAAAGCACTTGCGTGACTCATATACAGAGGTCACAGACCAAATTTGCTGATGGAAGCAGGATGAAACAAATTCGGCTGCATTTTTATGATATTTTTCCTGCTGCTCTTAGCTTTTTATTTACCCAAAGTAATACAATTTTCCAGAGAAATGTAACAGCTCCAACATATGGAATTGCTATCCAATTCACTGCTTAGGTGCAAAACTGCATGGGAACAGTGGTGTGTCAATAAATAGCATACTGCATGTCAGGGAAAGTAGTCTCTCAGGATCCATATTGCCAGCTTGGCAGTATTCTAGAAAAGGAGACTGCAAGATGGAATTGGTATGTTAGTGCAGTTTAGTGAATAGGGCCCTGACTTAAAGGAAATCCAACTCCAGTAACATGGAGACTAAATGGAAGGCAGAGAGAAACAGGAAAGAGAGGCTTGTTAGTGCACAGGTCTATAAATCAAGGGGGTTTTCCCCATACTCTAGCGCAAACTTTGGGCCAATTCTGGACATCCTTGTAAATGCATATGCTGTAGTTTTTCACCTGAGAAACAGTATCACAATACTGAGTAAGCTATTTGGTAACCAATTGTGCTGGCTTTACTCTTGCTGAGTACTATTTTTGTGTCACAAGAGAAGTCAGCAGGAGTTACCATTTTGCTCTGATCTGCATGCTAGTTTTATGCTGCTGAGAGTCTGCTGACTGAGGTTGTTTCTGTATTTTCAGTAGCATTGCTGAAGTTTAGATTTTGATCCAGCATAACTTGGAAAATGCAAGAGGAGAAATTCCTGCAATCAGTTTAAGATGTCAGCAGGTAACAAGTCAACAAGCCTGGGTCCAGGTGAAAGTTTTAGACTTGAGTGTGACTTTTAGTGGCAGGAAATAAGACTTGCTTGTTAGGAGAGAGAGGCTGTATTATTGAGCGTTCCAAATGATTTGATTTTGTGTGCATGTACAGTTGTATTAAATATTTTGTTTACGATATGAGGCATTAAAAAGTGTGTGTATTTGTGGGTATGACAGCATTCTCTTGTATGTAACTCTTGGACTTTGCAAGGTGCACTACATATAATCATAACAGACTGGGGGAAGTGTTCTCTCTCAGGATCTTGTCGACATATTTGTAGCCACTGGTAAGCTATATTATAGGTGAACTAAGTCATGTTAATGTATTTTATTTTTGCCAACAGCCTAATTTTTTGCATTTGCCACAAAGGTCTAGTTGGAATTGCCCATTTTGAATGACATTTGTCAGCATTCACCTGTGTTATTTGGGAAGGCCACAGTTTGATAATTTGCTCATCGAAAAATATAACTGGTACTTAACCTCCTCCCTTTGCATTACACAGGCTGTTTGGAATTCTTTATTTCTGAATGAAAAGGGGAGGTTAAGTGTCATTCATACCCCCAAAGCCCTGATGCCACCCCCCTGAAATCCCAGATGCCAGCCTCATGTCATCCTTCTGAGAACTGGGGAAGGCATGAAGGCAGTTTGGATGCACATTTTTCTGCAGTGCTGTTATATACCTAATATTTCTTGGAAACTGAGCATTTTATGTGGCTTCCACTTTGTATTACTCTTGTTTCTGCTTATGTGTAACATACAAGCTGTATCTTCTCATCTTTCATTTATGTGATTCCTGGCATTTTAAATTCAGTTAGATTAGATTTAGACTTTTTGTAATGAATCTGCATCATTTTGTGTCCTGCATACTCCTGAAATAGCCTGGGGAAACCTGATAGACACAATTTGCACGTATCATTTAGAGACATAAGAAAGCATATGATTGGTTTCGTCTTTCTGTTTGTTAGTTCTTTCCTATAATTCTAATTACCATTTTATTGTAGCATTACACTATTGAGGAAAGCATGATTTCTCAAAGCAGGATGCTTGCCGTTTTTAGAAATTGTGGTACTTAAAGGAAAATGGCTTGGAGGTCTGTTTTTACAGCAGATCTTCTCCTGCTGATTCTAGTGGTAGCTCAGATCATAGTTTACAAGGTAGAAACCTGTCTGACATATTTCAGCAACAGTAAGGTTAATCCATTTCTGGTGTTATTTCCTGACTTCAGCAGAACGTAATATAGGTAGGGTGCTTCTGTGCAGCCCTGAGCTGCTGAAGAGCAGTTTGTGCAAAAGCAGAAATGGATGCTGATACTGCAATGCATTGCCTATGGCAAAGGATAAGGACTGACAAGATTTGGCAGTGTTTATTACTGTGGTGGTGAGATGCTTGGAGTCTTCTACATGGCTCCCAGATCTCTGTCACTTTTGCACGGGGCAGAGTTAAAGGGACAGAAGCATTAAGGACCTGGCCCTGTAATTTTCCAATTGAAATCAATCAGTGTAAACACTAAGGCAAATTCTCTTCGGATATTAGTGGCTGTGCTTCTGTCGGCTCTAGTAAGGCTGTGCCCACTTGTAGTAGCTGAGAATAAGGCTGTTACTCCCCTCTCAGCCTTTCTGCTGATTTAACACAATTTTTTAAACATAAAAGTCTTGTTTCAGGTCTGGGTTGTTGGCTTATATGTTTAAATTGGAGACATGTCAGTCCTCATGTAATCAACACTTTGAAGAAGATCCATGAATGAGGTTAGGTAAAAATTCATTTTTTTCCTACTACTCTCTGGGTTTTCTCAGAACCTAGATAATTTTATCCCATCTGCATCAAACATGCAGGTAACTTTAGAATCCTGCATCTGTATTTTTTCTAGGGCAGCAAAATAAAATTACAAATGACAGTAATTGACATTACATGCTTTAATTAAATTTCCTCCTCTGTGAGCCAAAACCTTTTAACCAAGTATTGCAGTGCTATTTCTGTATTTATTTGTTACATGGGTTAATGTGCTATGTGGCAGATACGGTATTTATCCATTTTCACAAATTAAGCTATCAGTGTCATGTTGCCTTTGTATTGTTTCCTGTATGGATGGCCAAAATAGCTTGAAAAAGACTTTAGTCCTCCCTGGCTATACTTCTATTTTCACAAAGCTGAAAACTGTGGGGTTGTGAAAGTCTGGATCCAAAGCATCTTACCAATGTGCTGTTCTTTTCCTGCAGTGATCTCTGCTAAGGGGAGGGGGAAGTGCACAGGCTTTTTGAGTGATGGTTTTGTTGTTGTTGTTAGATTACAGGAATGAGAAATTAAGTCCCACTTGAATTTGTGTTTGTGGCGAGTAGAAATGGATTGCAGAGAGTATGATTAGAAATTCTCTACTTGGTCCCCAAGCTATACACTTCACACCTGCTACTGTCAACTTCTTGCCGTGTTACACCTTCTGAGAAAGCAGCTCTGCTTTAGCTAATTTATAGCTTTCTTACTCTACTGTAACTACACCTATTAGAAATGTACCAGGACATGATCTTTTGGCTGTAGGTACAAAAACTTACCATAAAAGAAACCACCAACTTTTCTTTTCTTTCACTACTTTCTTATAAAATAGCTATTTTCTGCATGCAGAAAAGTGCCACTTTATAAATAGTCACTTATAAAATAGGTTGATTTGAACATGTAGGTTGCTCTGGCTTCAGACTCTGAATTTTCTTAACCATCTTCAGTGCATCCTCCTTGATGTTTCAAGTGGAGCGTGGTTTTCCTTTAGCAGGATTGCCATAATAACTATCTGGGACGTGTATGGTTTTATTCAGAAATTAAGAAAAGGAAAGCTTGGTACAGAATGGGCAGCTTAGTATTGTCCTGTAATTGAATGCTGTTATTCAGCAGTTCAGCGATCCAGTTTCTGAGTTCCAAAAAGCAGTGGGACTCCGGGAATCAGAATGGGGAGCCCCATTAGTACTTGTGAGTACAGCATGAAATAGGACTGTTGGTGGGGGAACACTGCACTTAGGAGTAACCCAGTCGCTGCAGACCAATGTGTATCGGAGATCCCATAGAACTGGCAAAGACTGTGGTTTCAGGACAGTTGTGAGAACTCTGTCTTTTTCTGCAAGGAATCACATCTGATATGAAACCTGGGTGAGGAGTGTTGTGTAGCACAGCTGAATAATCCTAAACTATAAATACCTCTCAGTTCTCCATCCTTGCCTTTTGACACTGGTATTTTAAATGAAGGTCTATTGGAAACTAGAAAGGTAACCACTTTCCACGACTTAGAAGTGAGCCAGGGATGTGTCACTTCCCTCATCCTGCTCCAAGTTGAAATAGATGCTTAAACATTTTATAGCTTCTGAAAAGTTGTAGTCTGTAGAAAACTTCATAGCTATTTGATTTTTAGCAGAGTAAGTAATTGCTTTAGATTATCTTTTCATTACTGTCCCTCTTTGGCAGGACCCAGAGCCTATAAAACTAGCTCATTTCTTACCAGTAGTTTATTATTCTTTTGATGGCTCATACCTCTGCTTTCCTCTGCTTTTTAGCTTTTTATATGCTTTTGCCTGTTTAGGCTTAATCCTCATTCCATGTGAGTCTTGCAAATTATTGCAGTAGGGAAGTATTTCTAGAGAAAGGAGTACTGCGGTCAGGAGTTGAATTTGGTAACATCACATGTGCATTTCGGTTCTAGTAACAGGATTCAAGGATTCTGTAGCTCTTGTTGACCAACCTTTTGTTTTAACCCCCTCCAAAAAAAAAAAAAAAAAAAAAAAACACAACCAAAAAACAACGAAAAGGTAAATTTCATTTCCAATATTACCATGTCTGTGCCTTACACCTTTCCTACGCTGTGGAGGGAATCGTGACTTTGTTAAGTAGAATGGGGAAAAAGTGCAAGTTACCTACAACAGGAACAGACTGATACTGGTAAAAACATGCTGTTTGAGTGGTTTATATGACTGATAACAAAAGCACACAGTCAAAATTACATTCCAGCATTCAGAATGCAACTTACCAAACTGCAAAAAGCAGATTTAGTTTCTTTTGCAGATGGTCTACGAGTCTCATGTGGCATCATATTAAATTATATAGGCAGTCAGTCACTTGTTCTGAAGCGATGCTCTGAGCCGAGAGTTGTGATGTGCTTGGACCATTCTGTTGGAAAACAGACTCTAAAGCTAATATAGCTTCTCTGCAGAGCAGCAGCAAAGCGGCCTGCAGAGCAACAATGGGCTTCAGACACCTTATAGACTGCAGGTCTCCCTGAGATGCACTATGAGGATGGCCCAGCGACCCTGCAATGGGCTGTGGAGCATTTTGCCCTAAAGGTAGGAGACTAGACTGACTCAGTTATTTTTCATTGTTGTTTCTGTGATACTTCAGGAGTATTGTTTTCTGATCTTGTATTTTTGGAATGGTAGTTATTTTTGTTCTGTGATAATTTGAAGATAAGAAAGGGAGGTTTTCTTCTTCCCTTTGTCAGACTTGTTTTTCCTGGTTAAAAGAGGAATACAATAGTTTGTTAATTTTGAAAACTGTTCCATGAAAATATTTCTGCAGTAAGAGATAGAATTAGATGTTTCATCCTAGTGGTATTTCATGAGAGTATGTGTTTTCTATTAACTTTGTTTTGATACAGATTCAGTCCTTTAGTAGTACTGAATCTAGTGTGAAAATAGTGATTTTTATGTTTTGAATTTCCACTCGGGGAAAATTGTCATTTGTAGTCAAAAGCATGCTTGAGATAGCAATTTTCTGATGGGCTATGTATGATGCAGTAGGTAAGTTTTAATATTCATGTGTATTAAAATGAAATTTTTTTAGTACCAAGTACTTCCTCATAGGAATATTAGCATAAACTCATTTATGACATCAACAGCTGAAGGCTGCAGATTATTCCTGGGAAACTTTGAATGTGTTAGTACTATGGAGTAAAACCCATTTAAGGTTATTTACTTGAATGATTCAATTACTATTTTTGGTGTGTTCACCTGCAAAGCAGCAAATACAGCCACATCTACTATTGGTATGAATATTTTGCATACTAGAATTGATATATCAGGAATGACAGCAACCTATCAAGTGGATTTAACAGGTAGAAGTTTACACAGTGGTGTTTCCCATGTCTGACAGTGTTTGACAGGTGGTAGCAACTGCTGCTCCAAGCTTACAGCTTGTTTGAAATTTCTTGGAAAAGAGTTGCAATGCATGTGTAGTTCAGAGCTGTGGATTTACCGTTACGTTGATGGTGCTTACATTGCTTGCATTTGTTTCCTGATAAGAAATACGTGAACACCGTAGTCAGTTGAGCAGTTCAGTAAGCTATTTTTTTTTGAGGCAGGGCATTTGTAAGTTGGAGCAGCTGTCTGAGTTTTTTAAGGAAACGAGCAGTCAGGAATGTGCAGGAGGGTACCAGGCAGTGCCTGTGAAGAGCAAGGCGCAGGGCTGGGTGAAAAGTCATTGCTACTAGTTATATCAAAACAAGGATGTTCTCTTAGCTATGGTAATGGGTTTGGACAAAAAGGTACAAGAATTCCTGTCCATTTTGTATCAGGCTAAGTGTAACATTATAGACTGTATTTTTAAGTGCCTAGCTTCTATTTTGCAAGTGCAATTTGCGCCTTCAGAAAGGAAACATGTAAATGTATCCTTTAATCTTGTAGTGCGTCACTTTCTATGCTGCAGAATGGGGATAATGCTGTTTTCTTCTGTTGATGGGAAGTTAAATGAATTAATTCTGATTAAGGGATTTGAGAACATAGGCTGGAAAGTGTTGATTTATTTCCTGTGTAAAATGAGAACTAATTCTGCTTTCCTAAGCTGAGCATAGTTTCCAGTTTGTGCTACCAAAGTCCTGTCTTGCATCATGCTCTTGTACTTCTGTGCAGATGTGTTTTAGGAGAATACCACAGCCATACTATTGATCACAGCACATGGTGATTTATGCCAGCTGATCAAAGTCCTCCCTCTGCTTAGGGATTGCCACAGCCCTAATGTATTCCTCTCAGTCCCTGAAATGACCCTACGTGCTGTATGGCTGGTAGGAACAGCAGGGCTCCTCAGATGTGTGTCTTGGTAAGTGATGCACACTGATATGAAATAAGGATGGTGAAACATGTTTACCTTTTCTGTAGTCCTTTCTGTAACAGTCTAAGCCTGAAGTTTTTCTGCTGTCAAATGCACATTAACTTCTACACTGATGTCCTGTGTTCAGCAGTAGCAGCCATTTTTCTTTTTCTTAGTAGCTGGTGCAATGCTGTGGTTTTGGCTTTCAGCCTGCTGCTGCAAAACCCAGGACAATTGGTCAAGAGAAGCCCCCAATGGGTATGTACTCTTCAGTATAATAAATGATGTATTTGTGCCATTTTAATGTTTCATTTTGCTATCCTCACTAAATTCCAGCCCGTTTGCTTTAAGAATGTAGGTGGGTTTCTGTTGATCCAGCCAAAGCCACAGCCTCATTTTATCATGTTGAAGGTCTGTCTAGATCCCAATTCCCTGATTCTGTCCTTGACAAGAAACTTAAATTCCGTAGGACACGCTGCAGAGACTTCTAGAAACCCATCTGTTAGACACAAACACTAAAGTAGCAAGAAGTCGTGAATCTTTAAAATGGAGAGGAAAAAAGAATTAGATACAGCAAGTCAATTCTCATTTGTTGTACTGAGTCTGAAAACCACGGTTAGATGCTCAGCACTGATGCAGAAGGTAGCAAAGCATGGACTGCAAACCACTAGTTGTGCAAGTAGATAATACATTTGTGTATTTGTATCCATTATTATTTTAATTTCTGAGTGTCACTCTTTTTGTTTGCTACTTGTCCAGCAACCTGGTGTCACCCTCAAACTTTAACTTGATTGACTTTAATACCAAAGAAAGATCTTCAAGCATGAGCAGCTCTCAGAAGATATTTAAGTGGGTTTTGTTTCTGTTTTTTGCCTTCTGGGATGTAGAAATACTTGGCCATTTACTACAAATATTTGATCCTTTGTTACAAAGTCATTCCTTTAAGATGACCAGATGCTTACATTAAAACACAAGTAGCTCCAAGAAGTACAGTTTGAAAATAGTGGCCGTGTGTGATACATAAACCAATCTACAGTCCCTGAGAAAGAACTGTAACTTTCCAGTAAATGTAGTAATTTTTCTAATTCTTCCAAGAAGTAGTAGTCATCTAGATTATTGAGGCACAGTGGATCTGACACTTAACTTTTTCTCCTTCAAAACCAGGGTTTATACACACAAGAAGAAAAGAGGAAGAAATTCAGGAAATCCTCCGCTTGCTACTAGTATGCCCTCGCATTCCTGAGAACTATTTTTGGATTTTCTCTTAGGAATAGCTAGAACTTGTCGAGCTGGGAAAGACTGCTTGGAACAGATCTTTGGTTTTGTCTTTTCTGCATGAGCGCCCCTTGTTGATGTTGGAATAGCTACTATTAGCTGGATGGTGGTGATTCAGAGAACCAGGCAAGTCAGTCATAAAATAAAATCAGCTTCTCCACTCCACAATATTTGGGAAAAACTCTTGCAGCAAGCTGGTGAGCATATAGAATGAAGTTGCCTCTACTTGCTTTGGGTTAGGACTGCACCAGACGATCTGTCTGACTCTCTTCTGGATTTTGCTACCTCTGGGTTTATTACAATTTGTGAAGTATCAGTGAGGAGGATACAGGCATTCTCTCTTCTGTCTCCATATATCCCAGAACGCTCCATGTAGTTCTGAGTATCTAAGTATCTCTAAGTATCTCAGTAAACTGGAAATCTTAGCTGTCAAAGCATTTGTTTCAGTAAGATGTTTTGCATTTAGGGATACCATGTGCAGACCATTTAATAAACTCGTAGGTGTCTGTTGCACAGAGACCCTACCGGAGTATCTTAGGCTGTTTGAGGAGTTTTTAGGCTGGGATTGCATTCAGTGCAGAACATTTTGATAAGGGCTTGGGATGGTCACAGTATTTCTTATATGCATAGTTTGTTCTTCAGTGGGGAAAAAAGTCATTTTCATTTGAATGCTTGTCTGTGTTTGTTCCCAACACTGGTTTTGTGTTTTGGGGCGTTTTAGTGGTATTTGAAGCACTCCTGTAGGGTGACAGGCTTCTCAAAACATCTGCAGATACTGCTTATGTATTTTGAAAGATGTGTTGAGAGAATATGTTGAAGGAATGACTGGAATGACTGGCATCTGTGTTAGCTTGACACTGCAACACTTGCTACCTCTCAGAAACTACAGGAAAATTCTGAGAAAGAGCCTTCATCCCAAATGAAATGTGAAAGCATGTATGGCTTAATGAAGCTACTTGGGAGATGGCAAAGAAAATCACATGCGCTTTCTAAAAGGGCTGAGTTTGCTCCCTGTTTTGTTGTTTTTTACCTACTCAGACCAGACATCTGTCAGTCTAAGGAGAGTCTTTTTTTTGTTGCTAACTGTAAAGAAGAAAGGAACAGCAAGCTAGTCACTGCAGTACTTTAGAGTAGTTTTGGACTTTAAAGAAAGCTCAAGGCAATAAACATTTAATTTGTATTGCATACATGAAAATTAAATTATGGCATTTCTGCCATTCTTTTTGTGAGCAGTGTTTCACCCGTTC
Organism: Psilopsiagon aymara; assembly: GCA_024733675.1. Classification (NCBI taxonomy): domain Eukaryota; kingdom Metazoa; phylum Chordata; class Aves; order Psittaciformes; family Psittacidae; genus Psilopsiagon; species Psilopsiagon aymara. The sequence continues at coordinate 46,170 of JANRGW010040730.1, forward strand.
TTTTTGTGTGTATGCCATGTTTGGTTTACTGGAGAAACAAGAAAAGAAAATAGATTCTTTTTTGGAGAATGGATACTAATGCAGTTACATTAAAGGCAGGCACATTGTTGTCAGCCAGTTTGCATATTTATTTACTTTTACAAATGGTTGGCTCGAAGTCAGCAGTTAATGGAATGAGAATGATGTTCCTGTACAGATCATTTCCTGAGAAACATTTTCAATTGCAAACATATCTCTGCTTTTCTTTCCTCATTTGTTATGTCTTGGAGAATAAATTGGGAGTAGCATTTACAACTTCAGGTTTATGTTCTGAAGACAATTTTAACAGTCATCCCCACATAAAAAGGCTCCTTTGTAGTTGCAGACATATGTTTATGATGTTTTGTGCTGTGAATATCAAATTTCTGGTGGACACTGTGTCACACTCTGCAAACTTGTAAACATCTATAAATCCATTGGATCATTTTAGTACCATGTGTAATGCAGATTTATTGTCTTTTGTGTGGATTTCTTTTGTTTTGGAGTTAAAGCTGAGCTGCTAGAATCCATATTGGATGAATTATGTATTCAAGAAAATTAGACCATTTTAGATTAATATTTTCTTTTCCCTTTGTGGACTTATAAGATGCACACGCACAAGCATTAGAAAATAACATTTGGATGGATGGCCCAGAAAGCAATGCATAAGTTTTGAATAGTATAATTTTGTAAAAACTTAAAGTAGGACTATTTGAAAATGCTTCTGCTGATTGTATTTTTTCCTCTCATTCTTTCACCATCTCAGGTGATTTGAATCTCTTTTCAGATTTGGCAGTGCAAATTCAGAATTACTTCACTGGAATTATGTTGGGGTATCAAACTGAGGTATGTGAGGGGGAATAGAATTGAAAGTGAGTTGGTATAAACTGGCATAAATCCACTGAAATCTGTTCAGATACAGTCATTGATGCTCAAGCCTGCATCCCAGACTATCAAGTCAGTGAGAGTAGTAAAGCTGCTCTGGTGCATAAGTGGTTACAGAGGCAAGCCAGCAGGGTCATAAGCATTTATGAGAAATTTGCACCCAGTGAAGAGAATATGAAACCAAAACCAATTCATCTGCATTTGGCTCAACTCTGAGCAAGCATCTCCTGCTACAAATGTCTTATTGAAAATCAGCATTTTTCTAGACTGACTGTTTAGAAAATTCCTGACTGCAACATCAATGCATAAGCACGCATGTTTGAATGTGGGTGTATATACAAATATCCAGTGTTACTCTGGCAACATGATGTCTGCAGCTAGCCTTCCAAACTCTGCTTGTTCCAGGGAAGAGTAGCTTAAAGTATGGCACATAAAACTACTGTCTACCATAGAAGTTTACAGTATCAGGTAGTTTGTTGTTTTATAGGAAGCTTGAACTCCTGGAGTCCTGTGAATGTCAACAAATCTCAGCTTCCACCAAAAAAATCAAATCAAACCAAACCACCGCAAAAACACACCCTTTCCCCTCTCCCTCAACCCCCCTAAGGCCAAAACCAAAGTGTCTGCAGCCTTGAAAGTGGCAGAGATGACCTTGAATGGAAAACCCTTATGTTAAGAACAAAAGACAGTTAAAGAACTGCAGAAGCATGTATGTATATATTTATGTAGGTGTACATGCATATATTTAGATCTTCTGGTTTTGAAAGATTGAGGTTAGAAGCATTGTGTCATTGTGGTCCTCCAGTATTAGGGTTTGGTTCTAGTTAATCGCAGACTTTCAAAATCGATCTGTTAGTGTTGTAGCGCTTGAGTAATTTTAGTTTTGTAAGTAAGGAACCAATTATATGGAAAGACATGGCTGTAGCATTCAAAAGAGACCATTTAACACTACATCTTGCTGTATTTATTTTATGATTCTTTGGATAGATATGCCAAAATACATCTAAACCACAGAGAATGCGTTGGGTGATACAGCATTTCTGAGCTCAGTTAAATAATTAGATGTGTTTTATTCAAATCAGAATAATGTTAAGCCCTGAATACTAAGCAGGGCAGCGAAAAGCCTTCAGCACAGAAAATAAACAAGTAGAAAACCCAAATGAAACTGTCTGCTAAATACAATGTGGAGCAACAGGCTGCATGTTCTAGAGGAATTAAGCCAATTTAAACCGTATGGGCAGTACTCCACTTTCAAGATGTGCTTGACGTCCAATGGTTTCAATGGCAGTTGGATGCACGCATCAAAGGGCAAAGTCTGGCTCAGAGCACTCATGTGGATTTGATAGCATAGGTTTATGACCTTGTAATCCTATAGCATCTAAAGCAGTAAGAACTCTATCCAGCTTAAAATAGCTGCTGTAGTTGCTGTTGAGACAAGCTTGTGGGCTCCTCAGCTCTGGGGCCAAATTTGGTGCTGGCATGATAGGAGGAAGTCTGTCGACAGCTGATAGAAATGGAGTTGCGCTTGATTACATCGTAACAAGGTTGGCCTGTGAAGCTGAATCAGAAGTCTAAGCAGAAGTGACCATTCCTTATCCAGAGTTAAAACTGGGACTTTCACACTGCAAATCCATGAAGATTTGTCTGCTCCATGTGTAGCTCAGTTGCTTTTAAGGGTCTTGCTTCAAATGTACATTCAACCCCCACTTCCACTCAGCATGGTGGCTATAAAAAACCCCACAAAGTACTGGGTTTTCCTCTTGCATCCAAAGGATGAGGTCCCTAATCTTTCCAATATAAGCACAGCGAGAACAAGCCCCATGGTAGCTGACTTACGGGGCTGCATCTGGGCTGCATCAGAAGGTGGGAACAGAAAGGTGCTCTTGACTTAAATTGCTGGGGTCGTCCAGTGGCCAAGCATGCTCGATATCAAGCAGACAACTCTGTGGATACTGTCCTTCAGAGGAGCTGCCACAGACCTCTGTGCACTGGTCTGCCTCATGGCAACCGCTGTGTAAATGAACTGCTGCAGCTGTGTCCCCTTCTCCCTTCCTGGATCTTTATGCTTTAAGGCTCAGAGTGGAGGTCTTACTGATGCTCCAAGTCCTCCTTCAAGGTATTTCAAGGAATTGTGTGATTGTATTTTAATTTTAGCTGCTGCAAAAACTGTCACAAACATGTGCCTTGTTTTCATTAAAATGCTAAATTGCTGAAGTGATTTTTATGAAAAATAATTTAAACAAATTAATGAAAAGCAGCTGAAAAATTGATTCGTCTGCTGAAACTGTGGTATGCAAACTCTTAACCTCAGTCACATTTTTGTGGTTCCTCTATAAACACCTAAGTGCATAATAGTGGTTTGTCATGGAACATTTTTGATGGAAATTCTTAGAAAGTGAGGCTATACTACATAACACATTTTCTCTGCATTTACATGCAACTTGTTATAATGCATATGTTCTTACATGCTCCTTTTAGTAGTATAGTAATACTACTGATAGTAATACTGCTCCTTTTAGTAATATAGTAATACTACTAATAATAATCTGTAGCTAAATGTTTTCATTATCAGGAAAGAAAGGAAAAGATGCTGTCAGGCTCAAGGTTTCTCCATCATGTTTTGTGCTTTTAGGGGACAGGAGGGCAGAAGGAGTCTTTATTACAGAACTAATACCAACCTTGGGCATGGTTGCGCATTGCAGAATGTAGTGGTTGTGGAGGAGCTGTCCTCTCTGGCAAACTGGATCCATCTGGGATCTTTGGATCCTCTGGAGATGTGTTGGGTAGGTTCTGCATATGGCTTAGGCAGGTGTGAGAGATGTATGTGAGTTGGATGACCTGCCTGGGGGAATAAGACCACACTTGTGCATACCTGAGAACAGCAAAGCAGCAGTTAGTCCCTGCTGTAAAATAAACATAACACTTGCAGTGCATTCTAGAAGGGGTTGATGTATTAGTTTCTTGTGTTTATTTGTTATTATTTTATTTGTATTTTATGTACCCTTTCCTTGCAAGATATGGCAAGTTTTAGTTTGTTTTATTATCAGAAACTCTGATAGTATGTTGAAGGTCATGTTATTAATAGTAATAGTTGTACATACTGGAGGACAAATCTGGGGAGGTTTAGTGGACCTAGCAAAGAATGCCTTGAAAGGTCCACTTAGTCTCCCTGGGAAGTGTCAGCAAGTTGTACCAGTGGGTCACACCTTGAGGAGGGAAGCCAAAAGCTTTTCCCACTGTCCTTTACTAGAAAAATGAGCTGACAGCTTCCCCTACTGTGACTTGCCCAAGCAAAGCAACCAGCCCTCTGGGATAGGACTGCTCAGTGAAGCCAGTTGGCTTGAACAGATCTCTTGCTATGTTCCCTCTTGGGATTGATGTGGAAAAAGAGCCCAAATAACATTTTCTGCCCAGGAATCTTTGTGCGGAAGTCCTCCATGAACTAAACATTTCAGAATAGAAAGACCTGTGCATGCAAGTTTTCTAGCCATTGATGTTTTTATGCTCATAACCATAGTTAATAAAACCAGCAGTGATTTTCTCTAAGGAGTGCTATCAGTTCAAAAAAATGCCATTACATGTAAACAGTTCCTGAGATTGTACGCACTAGACCAAATTCATCCTTGCTATAACTCCTCAGAACTCAATGGATTTACATAAGGGATTAATTTGGTCCATTGCTCTTAGCCATCAGTTTTAGAGGATATGCAACAATCGTGGGAACTGTTATTGTCAGTGTTATTTTATGCCTCTTTAGAGCTGCTCAATATTTGTATTTTACCAATACAAAAGCAGGGTGAGTGTGTGAAGTTAGTGTTTCTGTACTGAAGGTAGCGGATTTCCCAAAGTTACTTTTGTACAATTAAAAGTAAGCAGTCTTAACAGCCATTATTGCTCTGAATCGTACATAGAGCCCTTTCAGAGAGGCTGCTCTTGAAACGTGCACAGGCGTTTCATCTGGCAGAGCACAAAACATTTCACAAAGCATAGAAAATATTTGGAAAGTTTTAAGTACTGTTATCACACCAACTGACTAATTATTGCAGGGTTCACATGAAACTTAGCTGTATTTACTGCACACAGGGATTTGAAGCAGAGAGGTAAAACTGTTTTCCAAAAGCTAACTTATGGGGAAGCCAAGGGGCCAGGAACAAAGCACAAGATCTCTACTGTCACTTTCTACTTTGCTGTTTTCTCCAAACCTAAATTGTTTCTGTAAATTACAGAATAAACTTGAGCAAAGCTTCAGCTAAGTAAAGCTGAAATGTTAGATGTTGAATCTGCATCTGCACATAAATGGTGTATTTTAGTTCATGTCAGAAGGTGCATACAGCTACCTGAATCTTCAGGACACATGTAGAATAGCTGAATTAAGTTATTTAAGTTTGAACTGGAACAGTTGTGTTAATGACCAGTTCTGTCAAAGGTCCATACACTGGAAAATGAGTGGTCAGAACAACATTACTTACTTGTCACACCTAGAATCTTAGAATCAGCAAAGTTGGAAAAGACCTTCAAGGTCATCAGGTCCAACCGTTCCCAAGCACTGCCAAGTCCACCACTAAATCATGTCACTATGGGCCTCATCTACAGGGTTTGTGAACGCTTCAGGGATGGGGATTCCACCACTGCCATGGGTAGCCTGTTCCGAAGCCTAAGAAAATGGCTAAAGAAGAAACTAAAATCATGTCTTGAGTTGTCTTCTAAAAGGCTTTCTACATAAGGCAGTGAAACTTTTCCCTTGTATGATAAGTCAGGTTTGTATGGATTTCTTGGTCACAAAACAAGGTATAGGCTTGTCTAATCACCGAAGTGGCAATCCTCCCTGCCATATTACTCTATATTCTTCTGTAGTGTATTGGCTTGTTTGTGTTTATTCTCTTCCCTTATACAGAAGCATGTTTGGGGAATGAAGCAAGGGATTTGTCTTTGCAACCTATGAGGTGAGCAGAGGGATGAACTGTAAAAGTATGGAACCTGTACAGTACAGAACTAGTGGCAGGACTGTTTCAATGCTTCTCTGGATCGTTCTGTTCCTCTGTTCTAAGAGCATGTATTGCAAGACTCTTGTATTTTGCAGCATTAGGGGACTTTGGCTGAGTAGGAAATACGAGTCCATATTTCCTGACAACTGTGAGCATCTCCAAACTGTGGGATTTTGGATTACTTTACAATTCCCGTATCCAAGTTCCATCTCAACCTATGTCTGGACTCCACACTGAAGCAGTACTTTTGAGGGTTTATCATTTTACACCTGTGTCTTGCTATTGTGGTATCTGCTAAAGAAAAAGCCAAGAACACAGGCCAGAAGCATCCTGCAGTCTGCTCCAGCTGCTCTCTGACCTGAACAGCAGAGATAGCCATGTGCTGCAAATAGTTCTATCAGTCTGGCGGCTCCTGTGTGGATATATAGCCAGAGCAAGGGTGACATAGCTGAAAGCAATAATCATTTCCTTCAGCTAAGATGATTCATTAGTGTTAAAATGTCAAGACTATTAAAATGCAAGTGAGCCTTTCAAAATTTGAGGACAATGGGTCTTATCCTGGAAAAGGCTTGAGGAAATTGTGTTGATTTGAGTACCATTATGCATGAAAAATATACTCGTACAAGTAAATTTTTGTTGGCTGGTCATGCTTTTTTTGTTAGCTGTATTTTATTACTTTAATTATACCTAATGGCTTATCTAATAGAGTCATGTTCTTATAAAGAAATTAAGACAATTAATGCTACTTTTAGCAAGAGTGAAATAGTAAGGAAAATTGAATTGAAATTTGACCAAGCTCTTCTTTTTTATTTCCTAGTATCTGAATTACAGGAAGAAGGAATAAATGCCATTAACTTACCTCTCAGTCCAATTCCATTTGAACTAGACCCTGAGGACACTATGCTAGGTAATTCATAACAATTTTACATCTCAACATAAAAGCTTGATGTAAAATTAAAGTTTCATGCCTGTAATAGTTTCTAATATCTTTCTTTAAAACCTTCCAGAGGAAAATGAAGTCCGAACAATGGTTGATCCAAATTCAAGAAATGACCCAAAATTGCAAGAACTAATGAAGGTACTGAAAAGCATGCAAACACTTTCAAGAAACTAAAGCTATTTTTAATGTTATCCCTGACTTTTTTTGTTTTAACACTTCAAAGTGTTGTTTAGATATTAATTAAATGAAACCAGGTTGTGCATACATCCCAGTGAAATGGGAAGGTCATTTGTTGAAGTCTCTTTCTCTATATATGGCACATGGATACTTAAGGATTTGAATTAAAATCCTGAGTTCTTAGCCCCATCCCACCCCAATCCTACGGTCACCCTGACTTCCCTTGTAGTCTTTGTGATTCTTGGACTTTAGCAGGAAGTTTCGTTACAACCAACTTCAAACCTTTAGATTCACAATGAAACGTTAAAATAGTAGTGAAAGCGAAGGACAGAGTTCGCTCCAGAAGGCACTGCATCAAGTTGGTGTTTGTCTAGATACTGTGGTGCATTGACACAGCTACCTTGGAAGAGTCCTTCCTGAATCCTTCCTATTTTCTTCTGATGGTATTTCAGACTGATTGTATTTTGAGCCATTGTAGCTTTGGTATTCTTTCTGCTAAATATTTTCATCATTGTACAAAATGACATGTGTTTTAAATTGCAAATGAATAGTGTGTAATACTGCCAAATTTGTGTTTCCCATATAGGTATTAATTGACTGGATTAATGATGTGTTGGTAGGAGAGAGGATTATTGTGAAAGACTTGGCTGAAGACCTGTATGATGGACAAGTATTGCAGAAATTATTTGGTAAGAAAAAAATCAATGTGCACGCTGTTGGGGCACTTTGTCAGTGAGTGGATCACTTGTTCCTACATAGGAGCCTTGGTTTCATCTTACATTTATGCCACTAAGTGATACAAAAATAGCATTGTATTATGAGACCCTAGAGCAATAGGCTGTATGCACAGGCCTTATGGCTACAGTGCAATGTGTGGTTCTGTAGTTGATGAGAACAGCATAAAGCATACCTGGGGTGCTAGAGAGGGAGAGTTCTTGTCTTGGCAACAGTATTCATTCCAATTAAATTTATCATCTGCATGTGCTGTGCAAACTTAACCATGTTACAAGTGGAAAGTAAGTTTCAAGGCAAGGGTATTTCCAGTACAACGGTGGATGTTTTTAATCTCTGCTGGTTCCATACTGTAGTTTATTCACATTGCGAAGTTCCTTTGGAAAGTTGGAATTTCTTTCTGATTTGATGTCTGGCTTTTAACATTATTGAGGTAATGGTACCCAGTGGACTGCAAACTGAGCTTCAGCTGAGAAACAGATAGAGAAAAGAAACTGTTAATTCAGAGCTGGCATGTGTTTTTTTAACTGTTGGCTTGAAAGCCATTTTCTTAGTTATTACAGCTCATAAAGTCTCCAGTAAATTTCTTCTCAGTATCTCAAGTGAATCTTGAAACATCATGTGAGCGCTTCTAATAAAGACTACATAGACTTCTATGAATGGTTAAGCTATTGAATATATTGTGATGGACTGGATATGCCCCAGACTGAGCAATTTGATTCTCATGGGCAGACCTCCAGTGACTTCACTCAAACCCCCAAAAACACATATCAGATACAGCCTGACTCTAAATATGCATATCCTGATCCAGCACTTACTGATTTCAGTGGAATCTTTTCCATTACAGTTAATTCCTTATGGATCAGGTCTGTGCTAACTGAAGACTTTGGTCTTGTGAGAGTATGCGCAGATTGGTTTTTATGGAGGCATAAGAAATGCGTGGAGATAGCATTTCAGGCAGGATTCACAGGCTGGTAGCTCAGGCTCTTTGAGAAGATTCTTACTTGGCTTTGATGAGAACAAGATTGGCTCTTACCAAATACTTGTTAATAAGATATTCCTTCGTAGAAATAAATTGATAGGTGACCAAGTATTTTGTTTCTGTTGTTGTGATCAGGGAGCATTTACTGCTAAATTATCTTCGCTTGTCATTTAATGGTAAACACTAAACAATGTACGTATATACCTAGCAATTTGTGCTAATTAGTAACAAACTGATTCATAAAGTATTTTAAATCTTCTGCAAATTTTGAGTGCAGGAGAGAGCTGTGGTTTTATAGAAAGAAGTTGCCGGAAGTTTTAGTTGTTTTCATACCTCCAGAAATACTTGTTGACATTTCTTGCATGCATCCTCCACCTCTGTGAATGTGGTGTCACTTCACTTTTATCAGAAACAGGCTGAGTACAATTTTTTAGTCTCCTGAGTCTGAGGGAGAAGCCAGAAGAGTGAGACCAGTGAAACAAATCTTCTTGAAGTTGGTGTATCTTTCGTAGTTTTGATGGTCTGCTGTACAAGCTGCTTGTATACAGAATGTCCTTTATCCAGTAGCAATAGAAGTAACAGGCCTTACTTCAGAGTCTGGTGTTCCCAAAAGGGAATTGCAGAAAATACTTGATTGTCGGTAGTGTGGTTTTAATTAATACTCAGTGTACCCCTTGGCAATGGGTAAACAAGGGGAAAATGCAAACTGTATCTTTAGGATAGGAGCTTAGAAGTGGGGAGGTAGGGAGGGAGGGAAGTGGCTATGGAAGGAAAGCCAGATAATTTTAAAACTAGGAGGTCCAGTATCTCTCAAGTATACATTCAGATGCATGGGATGTCTTTGTGTTCTTCAGGGTTTTTCTTTTGTTTTACCTTATCACTTCAGAAAAACTTGAAAGTGAGAAACTGAACGTTGCTGAAGTTACTCAGTCTGAAATTGCTCAGAAACAGAAGCTACAGACGGTACTTGAAAAGATCAACGAAACCCTGAAACTCCCTCCAAGAAGCATTAAATGGAATGTTGACTGTAAGTTGCGTGTTTTGTATGCTGTTCTTGCTTGTTGACAGCTGAGTGTTTATAGCTGCTATCTGGCATTACGAAATATCCAATGATAAGGGAAGGCTGAAACCTGGTATTTACTGTAGGAGCTGCTCTGCAGGGCACTTCAAGCTGTGTTGCACTCTACCCTCTTTACTGGTTGTCAACCTCCAATTTAAATAGTGCCTTTTCGGAGTCTGTCAAAGTATGGTATTTCTGCTTTTAAGTCCATATGCATACCAGCTTAAGTTTTCTGTTACTAAATTTTTGAAACAGGCATGTACCTGCATAAATGTAGTAGATAGGCAGAACGAGAGTTAAGTCCTAGGACTTACTTGTGTAACATTTGCAACATAGCTATGAATAATATTTCTGATCGTTTAAGGCTAAATCTGAACCACCAGTTTTTATTACAAAACTCTCATTACAATTAGGACGATATCCTTCCTGGTTTATTGTATTAAAAATGAATATAGTTATATGTAATAGAAATGCCTCCTGTGGCCCAACACAGGACATTTTTACTGCATATGTGTTGCAGAAAGCAGGTTATCATCAATTCTAGAAAATTAGACCTCTTAATCTGTTTTAAGTTTGGTATCCAGAATCATTTCACACCAGTGAATACCTTCACCAGTATATAGCAATTTCCCTGTCTCCTATACCTGTCTACCACAGCTGGACTATGTTGTATCCTGTTCAGTTTCCAACAAATTAGTGAGAGGAAGAGAAATAGCTCAAGGGAGGAAGAGTGAACGTTAGGCATCTCTGACTTTACCCTTCATGTGGTCCCACTGAGTTTTCTGTCCCCATTTCTCTTCAACTTCCCCCCAGGTTTTTTCCATTCTCTGTCATGTGGCAGGAGGCAGGGCATTTGGAGTGGCTTGACAATTCTAGTTTTAATTTAATGTTTTACATGTGTTTTAGAGCTGAAGTAGAGATAGCAGCAGCTGGAGCCAGCTGTAGCGTGCACTGGTTTTATGCAGGCAGACATCTTTCTAGTGTTCCACTAAAGCACCGCATCCTTGAACACTGGCACGGCAGCAAAATTTGACAGTGATACCACATTTCAGATGAATGGGTATCTCCACGTAGTATAGTTGAGACTTGCATTGGAAGATAATGAAGAAGGATGTTTCAGTTAATCTTATCCTGCTTTACAGTGAAGTAAGGTAGTAGTTGTTGGTTAGCTCAAGTACACAAAACTTAAGTGCACTGTACTGTAGCTATCAAAGATCATTCAGGAATACTACTCTGGGGAAAGACTATAAATGCAAAAACAAATTAGAAAAAGAAGAAAGGCAGTTATAAAAGTTAGGAATGTTTCACTTACAGATACTTATGGATTTCCTGCATATGGCTTTTGATATCTTGTAAGTTGTGTTAGTGTTAACTACGCATATGAAACCTGCTGTGAAAATGCTTCAATAACAAGAACTGTAACAACTTCATGAGGAATGTTTGAGTCATTGAGTTTAGTAAGTTATTGCTTAAGGCTTCTGCCAAAATAGGCTCATTTATCATCCTGCAGACATTGTGACACTTAAAAATGAGTAAGTGCATGTTATGAGTACAAAAATATCTTTCTGATAGTCCATAAATCCTTATTGAAATAAAGAGAATAAAGGAAAGGCAAGGAGAATGCAGAGACAGTGCTTAGACTGTTGTACATGAAATCTGGCTTTTGGATTAGCTTTAGATTTCCATCTTCACGAGCCTATGGTGTCCAGACATATTGCAACAAGTAATGCTTTGGTGCTGACACTTATTACTGACTGGGCTGCAGTCACATGACCTGTTGAGCAGGAGGAGACCGGTAAAGGTGAGGTGCATTTAAAGTGCCCCAAGGCTCCAGGTGGCAAGAGGAAAAGAGTCCCATAATCCCTACATCCGAAAAGGTAAAAATACGTGCCCTAGTTACTCTGCAGTTTGTAACTTGTACTTTTAATATCTATTTCAGCTGTTCATGCTAAAAGCCTCGTAGCAATACTTCATCTTCTGGTTGCATTATCACAGTATTTTCGAGCACCAGTCCGACTCCCAGATCATGTGTCCATTCAGGTGGTTGTTGTGCAGGTAAGAGAGGTGTTGAACAGCTGCTGGTAGTGTTGTGAAATTGACAGGGGTTTCTTGAAAAGTACATACAGAGTTTCTGTTTGGGCAGGCGTGTGTGTGTCTCTTTGGCTGACAAGAAAGTATCTTCCCAGCTGGACAATGCTTCAACCAGAAAAAAGCAGAAGTGCTTTCCCAGATTGAGCTGTGGCTCAGAATATCTTATTTAGGTTGTGAAGTGGCCAGACTCTGACATTAAAAGTGTATGAAGGATTGTTATTGTCGGAATGTGTTTATCACTCAATATGATCTCTAGAATTATTATTTTTCCCATTTTTGATGGTCTTTTCACTTGTGGAGAGATTCAAATCAATCTTGGCACTGAATGATGCATTGACACTGTTTATTACATTCAGATTCATGTTAGTTGACTAAATACTCTTTTTCAGCCTTGTGCATGCTAATTTAGTCTGATTACAATGTTGGCTTTCTCATAAGCATGCAAAACCCCCCCATCAACTCAGTCTTTTGTGACAGTCAGACTCCTTATTAGAGCCTCATCCATCCAAACTCTTCATATTCTGTTCATAATTTTTCTTTTCACTTGGACTTGTGCTTGCTGTATCTTATTTGGCCTCTTCCCATTTAATTAGCTTTTTTTTCTCTCCTACTAACTATGCCTTTATTTTTCACACTGCAACTGTCTTTATGTGTTTTAACTGATGTTACCCTGAAGTATCTTATGCAAAGAGCTATTGCTCAAGTTTTGTGTGACTGAAAATCTGTGGGACAGATCTGAGAAAGTAACCTTTTTCCAGCATTCAAATCAGACAGTTCTGTAATTTGAGGAGAAATCTGAAGGAGAGTCTCTGGTAGATGTGTCACTTATGCCTGATAATGACTCATTGACTCTCAGATTCTGCTTCATGGGTTTCTCAATGAAAGAGAACCCTAGCAGGTCTGCACTTACTTGTCTAAGGCTTCAGCGGAACACAATTTTCAAGCACTTTCCTGTGGCTAATATAAATATATTAATTACACTGGTTTATTTCAAAGTTCTGCCAAAACCAGCTTGAGAAATGCGGAGTACAATGGCAAGGTATCCTTGGGTTAGAAAAACAAACTAGGAAAAGAAAGCCATTCTAAAATAGAGAACCAGTCTTGCATTTTGCTGTCACTCTGTATGTCCAGACAAAATTCCCATTGAAATCAATGGACGTAATTGTGCTTTTGTTTAATAGGCTAATGTAGTTCAGCAGCAAATCCACTGAAGTCACTACAGGTAAACTGATTTAAAAACAATAAGTAGTGTGAGAATCTGGCTCTGTGCTTTACCTCTGAGCTATGCAGTTGTAGCTCAGGCACTGGTGGGAGACAGAAGTTTTACCAGGGTAAGATGTTGCAGAAGATTTAGCCCTACAGCCCCTGTCCTGGGAGAAAGCCGGTCAGTGGAATTCCAAGGCTATGCTGATTCCTATAAACAAGGAGGGGTGGGGGGAAGCACAGTGTTCTTGCTATAATTGTGTTTGAAGCAATTTTCATTTTTATTTTATGGTGGGTGGTTTTTTGTTTTAAATAAGTTTCATGTCCTGTAGGATTGGTTCTGTGTAATTTGTCACATGCCCTCTGAACTCAGTGAAAGTTTTAATCAATAGGCAGCCTAATTTGGATCCTATAGCCTAATTTACTGTTTAGACACGCACACCTTATGTTCGAAACCCTCATACATTCTGTAAAGTCAGGTCATGCATAGGGAAGCTTAACAGGCTATGTTGGTAGCTGGTTTTAGTTTCTACTCTATGTAGTTTGATAAAGGGAACAGTAGAAAGAGAGGAATAACAAACCCCAAGTACTTCTATGAACTCTTTAAGGAAGAGTATCTAGATTCATTTCATGATTTTCTTAGGTTTAGAAGCGCATGAAATGTGTGGGTTGCCTGTTGACTGGTCTAGTTTATTGGAGTAGAAATAAAGATATCTCTGAAACTAAAAACATGCTCATGCCCAACTGGTGATCAGCACAGGTCTTAGCAAAGCTTGTTTCTTTTGGGCATTTTGTACAAAAGCGGTTAGCAGTGAGATAATATGAAATCTGGGTTATAAAGTGATTTGGGAAAAAAATTGATAGTTGGATCTATTAATAGTTATTTTGTCATATGATTTTCTTTTCCTTTCATCCTAGTAGAGTGAATAACTTTGACCAAAGCCTGGGCTTTGTTTACTGAAACAAGTGAGAGCTTTTGTGCAGAGCCATCATTTTGCATCTTTTTAAAAATTACTTATTTATGCCATCCACAACTTGTTAAATGGCAGGTTGGTTGTGTGCAAGAGATGTAAGTCAGGGAGTATAAGAATGCATTGGCAGAGCAGCCAGAATAGCTTCAGCATATTCTGAGCAGTGGTACAACAATTCTTGGGTGCATAAACTGCTGATAAGCAAAGATAGAAAATTAATTCGATTAGAAGAAGATATATATCACAGACGTAATCTGAGATCATTGGTCCCACTGCCTGGGAAGGTCTGAATTGTTTTTGAGCAGCATTGCCTCCAGCTTACCAAGAAATCTTCTTCTTGAACCTGTGACAGATGTATTTATTCTTTAAGCTCCAGAACAGTTCTGCATTGCATTTTGGTGGGGCAATTATGAAACATGATCCTCCAGATGAAATGGATAGCAACAGTACATAGGCAAAACCCATTCAGAGGAGTTGAAACTAGGTGATTGTAAGGTCCCTTCCAGCCCTTACCATTCTATGATTCAGATAGTTGGAAGGTTTTCGGAGTTGGACTCTTTGTTTAAGTAAGCAGTTGGCCTCAGTTACATAAAACTGCTGACATCTAGCTGGTGCAAACAGAGATGAAGAAGAAACTTTCCATTTCCAGACCTATTACCCAAATTTCAGATGTATCTTTTTTAGGGTTAGTCACCAATTTAAAATGATAAGTGATTAGGAAGATCTTTCATAGCTGTTAGTGGAGTCTTTTCAGGTGGGAGGGAAGAAAATGCCAAGCCTGTCCCTGAGGTCACTGGAATGTGTGTCCAGCTTTTCTTTTTAATGGGGAATCTTAATTCATGCCTCATTTCTCGGTGACTTTCAAATAGTAGATGTTCATTTTCGTCATTTGTTCTTTCAGTTATAGCCACTGTTGTCTTTAAGGACCATTGCTGGAGAGTCTTTCTATCCTCAGTGTCACTTCTTTGTATTTTTAGGAATATCATCTCATTCTCTGTCTTGATATAAATCAAACTTCACAACAGGCGACATCAGTGTTAGGGTAAATTTTGAGGCAGAGAGTTTTTAAATTGCAAAAGATGAATGGGAAGCAGCCTTCACAGAGATGGTCCTTAGACTAGTGTTTCTAAGGTCCATTTTTATTTTTGCCATTGGGATTTTTTTCACCAGTCTTTTTACAGGTCAGAAGCTTAAGAAAGTCCATCTTGACATATGGTGGTCAAGTAAGTGTCCAGCAGATGCATGTCATGTTTGGGTAGTGTGGAAATTCCATTACTGTTGGTGATTAGATGTCAGACACAAACATAGGCCTTGATGTCTGAGGATCTTCTGGTTGTGTGGGGTTTTTTTTTGGTTGTTTTGAATTCTTGGTTTGGTTTGGGGTTTTTTTTTTGTTTTCATTTATTTTTTTATTTGTCAACAATAGGATTAAGATGTAGGATTCCTATGACATTAATTGCAGTTTATCAAAAAGGGAAATTTTTTATTGGTATTGAAGTATGTTTTCAGCAATTTTTGCATGTTTGCAGAGGGAAGGTGAAGTAAAAGAAGCCTTTTTCTTTTCCCATATAAGTAGACTGGGCACTGAGATGTATAGTTGCCATTGCTGTGATGCTGTCCCAGGACAGATGCTCACCTCTTCTAGGAGACAACTGGTAGGGCTTTTGCTTCAGAAGGCATTGTTGGCATGTCGGAGTCATCATCAGGAGGATATAAAAGTTTCCTTTCACCCTGCAGCAAAGGGAAAAATAAAAATCCTGGAGTGGAATTTTAACTTGAGCTACCATGAAATAGATGGCAACTGCAGGTGCAAACTTGCTGCTGTCTGTGCAAGCTATAAATGAAGATAGCCCTAAATGATGTGGTTTTTCTTCAGACTTTCAAGATACGTGACAGAAGATGTCTCAGCAGCTGTTCTGTGTCCCCTCATTCAGTATATAACACACTGGACTTCTCTCTGTCTTTTTAATGTTCAAATGGCCTCCCTGAATGCATTTTTAACTATATGCAAGGTAATAATAGGGTTTTAAAAAATAAAGCAGAAAAGCCCTGTAAGTGTCATCTAACTAAAAGGACAATTTGAACTATTCCAAGTGCTAGTCTGGGGTGACCCAGAGAGTGCCATGTATGGCTTTCTTGCAGAAACTTAAGTTTGATCCTCCTATATTTTAGTAATGCAGCATAGAAATACTAACCTCAAGCCTGACCAAATCCTCAGCACCATCATATATGCCTCAGGTAGGGATGTGCTACCTTCTCCAAGGCAGGGAAGAGCAGCAGCTCCAGTTCACATGCTGTGAAGGACTTTTGGAAAAGATTAGTCTCCTTTTTCTCTTTTCCACCTAGAAGGCAAGTCTGGGACCAGCATAAATTTATTTTTCTCTTTTGCTTGTATGACAAGGAATGAAGAATCATGAATAATTGCTTAATGTCTAGACTTTATATGCAGTCGTCAGTATTTACCCAACTCCTCTTTCTGTATTGCAAAATCTTACTAATTCCAGTGAATCGAATTAACAGAGAACACAAAGAGAGGCAAAGCATATGTGCGGTATTTACACTGACACCAGATGACTATGATCAGCATACTGGAAACAATGTCAAATTTTTAAACTCCTTCATTTTCCAACTGATTCAAATAGCAACCGTTTGACTTGGCTTCTGCCATTTTGTGTATAGCTCCTAGACACAAGCCACTCACCACCATGTATGAAGGGTTTTTTGAATCTGAGGAACATTGGAGCCAATGCATATATTAACACCAAGAAGGACTAGCGTCTGGAGCACACTGTGAATGGGTTATCCTCCATTTTGGTTTTCCATCAGAAGCAAAAAGAGCTCTTCCTGTGGAGAAAAGTCAGAAAAGGAAACCACCGAGGCAAGAAAGAAAACGTATGAACAGAGCAGAAAGAACTGATATCTTGTAAGCAAGGATTTTGTGAAAGGGAAGCATGGGCACCATCTGCCAAGCTGTTCATTGAAATACAAGGTTTAATTCAACTAACCTAGACATACCTCTACTAAAATACTTACATATGTTTTTAGGTGTTTCAAATGTCTTGCTGAATTGGGACCTTTAGAATAAACGTGAATTAAGAACAATAGGGAAAGGAAAAGAAAAACAGGTGGAGTTTTCAAGTTTCTTGCTAATTTACAGAAGAGTTTTCTGAAATACTTGCAAAGTGAAATAATCTATTGCTGTAAGTTTGTTTAAAGAAAGTTCTTATTTTGCAGGCTTTTCATCCAATTCTGTGGATCACAAATAATTTTTTACTGTACCCTAAGCATTAAACTTTACAGTGAAAAAATGTCACTTTTTTATTTTTTCCAGAAACGAGAAGGAATCCTCCAGTCTCGACAAATCCAAGAGGAAATAACTGGTAACACTGAGTATGTCAACACCACTTTTGCCAGCAGTTCAGTAATTGAACACAGATGTGTCTCAGAAATCCAAACATTTGCTGATATTTAGATTTTGGTATTGGGGTTCCAGGGAAGGTGATGCGTCAGCCAGTGGCTCTATTTTAGCCTTTTCAAGAGCTGCAGACATGCATCTAAAAATACAAAAGGGTGAGGGAATACAAAGCTGGGGAACTAAAGGCAGGAGATCATGGTAGAAGAGGAGACGGAAGGAAGATACACAAAAGCTCTGCTTTATATTTATCTTCTATTAATTTATTTCTGTATTTATTCTATTTCTTCTTATTCAAAAGTCCTTCAAACAAGCAAGGAAGATATGCCCCATTCTTTTATGTTGGTATTTATTTGATACAGAGATAGATTATTTCAAAAAGGAATGTGATGTGACTATTTTTAGGTGTTTTGGGGATTTAAAATGGTGGTATTAAGCCACATGTCATCTGACCAAAAAATTTGTAACAGAAAAGCTATTCCAAATCAACAGAAAGCAATAGTAGAATATCCTGGTTTTTAATAGAGTGTAGAGAAACCAGACTACTGTCTTATTATTAATCTTTATGGATTTCCTTATGTGTACTAGTCATATGAGGAATCAACTGGAGCAAAATCCTGCAGTCCTTAAGAACTGAGTTCAAGCATTGTTTTGGCTGAACTTGTAGTTGGTGTGGTGAATGCATCTTTAAAGCAGAGGGAAAAGTTTTCACAAAATCAGTATGAAAATGCCTTCTTCACTCAAGCAAGATGTGTTGATTTGGTTCAGTAGTAGGATATCTGACATCTGGGTTCCCATGAGACTTTAGTGAAGCCAGGAGATATTAAACTGGTGGACTGCAGACTAATTCAGAATCTCAGTTGGAGTGACTTGTTAAAGGTTCTCTTAATTCAGTTAATCTAATCCAGCATTCAGCAAGCTGCTGAAGATCTGGCCATGTATGACGTTGTCTTTTGCAGCACAGTGTCTGCAAGTGTATTTTATATAACTGTGTTTTGTTCTTTTTGTTTTTAATAGGGCATTATCAGGAAGGCATGGTAAGTTCATTTGATTATTTGCTTTTTCTAAAGTCAGCCAAAGTAAACATTCGTTCTGCAATGGGTGGCCACTTTGATCAAACTGCAAGGAAGTAGAGGATTTCAAGTTGTTCTGGCAAGTATATAAATGTATGCACCACAGGCTGTTGTGGCAGTTAACAAAAGGAAAAAAGCAGAAAAATCAGTCTGACCATCTTTAAAACGCATTTCATTGCCTTTTGGCACGTGTTAATTTGCAGGTGCTTTGTGGTTTAACCTCTCGAATATTACTGTAATAGTATTAATGGTCATAAGTTCACAGCATAATATGAAATGATGTCTTATCATAAACCAGCTGGTGAACCTGTTAGCATTCTTGCATGCATTACTTGCTTACGCTTTAATGACTTTGAGTCATTATTCGGCAGGCCTAAACACTATGCAAGTTCCTGCATCTAGTATGCCTTACTGCTAGTGAGACTAGCCAGAGGCCTGGCCAACAGAAAACCTGTATCTGGGAAGCTTAGGTGGAGTCCCACCAAAATTTAGTATTGGCTTTTTGTAGTATTTCAGTAGCTGCCTTAGAGCTGATCTTAAAGGCTACATGCATGACCTCTTTTCCCAATGATATCCCAGAGCATTTTCGGTTTAAAGTCTACCTTCTACAAATGCTTTTGGATCTAGCATTTTTTTATTGAGGGGTATGAACGTAGTGTTTCATAGAATCAGTTGCTGTCGTTCAGGTGTTTGTGAAAATGGAAAGTGCTCTGAAAAATGTCTGGTACCTTTTTATATTTACTGTTTTTTCTGTTTTCTTCAGAAGGCGGCTATGGTAGCACTTCAGTCATGCTGCCCTAGGTTGCCTGTCCTGCTGATAACATCCTAAATTGTATATCAGAATGGCCCTAAAACATCTATACAAAGGATTGTATTGCAGCTGTGTAATTAATAGAGTTGCTTGAGGTGGTTAATAATATAGCACAACATAAGGCAGTCAGTGGCCCATGGGGAAAATCTTCCTATGTAGATGTACTAATTCTAGATATGAACTCAGGGCCTTCTGCAAAAAAGTCTGGTTATTTAGCTTCTTGATTCTGTCTGATTAAGGTTTTATGCATTAAGATACCATTATTTGTTAATCTCTAAGAAACAGGGTTATTGGGTAACCCAAATCCTACTTGAAAATGATGCTTTTTATAACTAGGGAATAAGTTCCTAGCAGCTTATAGCAAGAGAGCAGTATGCAAAATACATGGTACTTGGAATACAAAGAGGCTGTAATGAAACCTTTTCCTGACTGTGTTGTCTCAAGCAATATGTGCCTTAATAAGTGTTTATTGTGCATTTGGACAGCTGCTGCTCAGGATATTAATATCTCTGAATGTTTTTCAGAAAGAGACGCATTTGACACTTTATTTGACCATGCTCCAGACAAGCTCAATGTAGTGAAAAAGGTTGGAAAGATTTAATTTTCAAAATACATGATGTGTGCATGTTTGCGTGGATCTGTTTCTACATATGTAGTGAGTGTGTATATATATAATACATAATTGACATAGTTTGTATACATTAAATACAATTAAGCTTTATGCTTAAATATACAAATTCATTATTATAATATTACTTTTTATTAATATTTAGCAGCATGAACGTAACTTTGGAACACAGAAAAACATGTAGTTGTCAGTGCTTCCATCAAAAGGAAATTCTCAGAAAGTGTATGTGAAGTAGAACCTGCCTGGTATATTGAGTATACTGATGCTAAAGAGGTATCCAATTTACAACTGCCAGGGGTCTGACCTAGAGTATTTTGACTGCTGTCAGATTTGAGTGGAGTCCAATTACCTACTTCCCTATAGTCTACTACAAGGTTTTTGTTTTTTAGGAATTATTATGTTTTAACAGTGTTTTTATTATATACATCATGATCATTTTATTTCTCTTCTTCAATCTCAGAAGGGAAAAAAAGGGTTTTTTAATGCTGTATTTCGATTTTAAAACTTGAAAATTGTGTTGCAGTCTCTTTGCTCATGCAGATTCTCTTTTGAGTGTAGTTCATTCTGCATGTGTTGAACTGCTGCTCTACTAAATAGGCTTTCAGTACATTGTTTTTTGTATTTCAGACTCTCATCACCTTTGTGAACAAGCATCTGAATAAATTGAACTTGGAGGTCACTGAACTGGATACTCAGGTAGGATTTTACAGCCTTTCATAAAAGGGAGGGATAGTTGTATTGTTATGTGCTATGCCCTGAACCGTATCCAGAAATCTCATAGAGTTATTATTGATCGAGCTCTAAGATGTTTCAGCAGGAAACCCTTCATTTCTAAATATTTGTGTGATGAAGACGATCACCAGTTGCGCAGCTTGATTTTTCTGAAACTGTTTTGTACTTCCATTAGCATAAAAATTAATTGACATATGCTACCTCTTGGGTGCTGCCAAGTGCTGTAAGCAGAACCTGTACTTGTTTTGGTCAGGAAAGATCCCTGTCCGCTTGGTTTGATCCAGCGTCAGGCTGAACAGTTGTTTCCTGCCTACCTTCACACAAACACGCAATCCAATGGGATTACAATGACTCTATTCAGTAAGACATGTTCTTGAGAGTAAAGCTACTTAAGTGTATAGGCAGCTGTAGAGTTCGGCTGCAGGCTTGATTGCACCACAGAAATAATGTGGTACATGGTCTTCTTTCTTGTTCTCAGCTGCTAAATTGGCTGAAAAGAAGCTAAAAGAAAAGCTTAATCCTGCTGTATTAATACCACCCCATGTGAACAACTGCAGCCGTTTTCATAAGCAAATTACAAGGTCAGACAGGAAGGATGGTATCAAAAAAACTCCAGGTGACTTCAGGACAGGCTTTATTTTATGTCTTGATTCCTATTATTAAGAATCTCTGGTTCATTTAAATAGCTATCAATCTCATAGAGATTTTTCAAAGGTAAGATTCAGATGGAAATAACGTGTAAGGGCTTTCAGAAATGTGTTCCCTTTGCCTGCTTATTGCAGTGTTTGCTTTGGAAAAAATTTTTTATTCAGATATACCTAGAAACCCCTTAGGCATTTATCTGAAACAGTATTCCCTGAGATGAGAGATTGTATTTCTATCAGTTGAAAGAAAATTACCTACTACAGGAAGGTGATGGGTTGCTTCAGATAGCTCAGTTTGATTATTGAGGATCTCTCAGTACACTGATAGACCTGTTGCCACAGGGGTAAGAGTGAGAAGCCTTTAACAAAACCTTGTTGCTATTTTTTTAGATAGAAATTAGCATATAGCAATTACTTATCTTTCATCTGTAATTACACTTAAAATGAGGTTGACATGGACTTACATAATGTGCTCAAAGATGGTTCTTTGTTCCTTTATTTCCTCCAGTATACTGGATTTAAGTGCAGCCGTGAGATTGCACCTCCATTCTACTTTTTGTGTGCTCAGGGAATGCATGCTGTTTGGGAGCTTGAAAGGTGGCTGTTCTGATTCCCTGCAACTAGTTGAATAGAAAGCAAAGGCGTACCTCAAAGCCACTGGCAACCTCTTTCCAGGAACTTTATTCTGCATGTGTATTTTAGCATTAGATCAGATTTGGAAAAGACATAACAGAATGTACTGACTAAATAAGAAGAATCAAAGAAGTGAGATGAAATCTTTTAGTTGCAATTCAAAATATTTGTATTAGTATTTTGTTGACAGTTTTGCATTAGGCAATATATGTCTTGTTCATTAGGCAAAGCAGTGAGTTATTCTTCAGTAAATGTCCTGAGAAATGTCTATTTTTACAGTTTGCAGATGGTGTGTACTTAGTCCTGCTAATGGGTCTCCTAGAAGGCTATTTTGTTCCTCTGCATAGCTTTTTCTTGACTCCTGATAGTTTTGAACAAAAGGTAATTATATTTCATTTTTCTGTTAAAAACAAATAAATACATAAGCATGTCAGGTAGTTCAAAGATGACAGAGACTTTTCTTCATAAGTTTGATGTAATAGGAATGTACTGGTAACCGTTTCCAAGCGTTTTTAAGATCTCAGTATTAATGCTTATCAGGAATAAAAGGGAAAATTATGTTAATAATGGGGAGGTTAGCAAGTAAGAACTGATTTTGGCAGCCATTTTGTGATGCTGTCATTGAACCAGACTTAGTCTTCATTAAGTGTAGGAAAAATTATACACATGAATTGATGACAGAACTGGGTTTTTTTTGTTGAGAATCCAAGAATTTAACATTTGAAAGGTTTAATGTTTTTTTTGGAAGCATAAAAGCATATATGTACAATCTGTCATTTTAAGAGCAACTATTACCTGAATGTCTGTTGCTATCCAGGCAATTCAGTTGTCTAAGACCGCTCATGGGCTATCATGTTTCAATTTTTAAACTTGCAGGAGATGGGCTGGTTTTACTTGTAACTAACTTTTCTATGCGTAATATTCGTCCATGTTTTCAATTACTTTTATATTTCTGAAACCACCATCACCACCCAGAAAAAAAGAAAACAATGGTTTGTCTGGATTCCACAGACCAGATCTATGGTGATATGCAGAGCCCTGACTATTTTTGTTTCTTAGCATCTGGCTCTGCAGCTTTAAATAAATCGTGTTTTGACCATTTATCCTATACTGTATATATAGTTCACAGTGAGTACCTTTATTGCATTACTAGGTCCTCAATGTATCCTTCGCATTTGAGCTAATGCAAGATGGTGGATTGGAAAAACCAAAGCCAAGAGCAGAAGGTATCTATTCTACTTTTTTTCTGTCTTCTTAAAAATTTGCAATGGATCTCATAGGATTATGGTGTAGCTGAACAGTGGTTAAAACATTAATCCAAGAGTGAAAGGTAAGTTTTTTAAGTGCTCAAGTAACTGCATTTCAAACAGCTGTTAGATACACTTTCAAATGTTGCAGGGCTTCCCTTCTTGAATGGCCAGGATAATATATGCAGTAGTACACAGATATACACTGAAAGAAAAAGAATACATCTGTGAATGGTGTAACTGGCAGATATGAATTGCTCCAGTTGCTACCTTTTCCCCCATCCCACATCTTCATAGTAAATCTCAAGTATCCCAGTGTAATTGACAAGTTTTTCACAAAATAAGTAGGTGCTGTGGATGAGGAATTTCAAATGTTTACGTAACTGCCTTTGAATGCAGGACTTAATAATAGCTATTTGAATTAGATTTAGAGCTGGAAACTGAAAGTAAAGTGTCTTGGGGGAAGATGAAGGGTTTGCTGCTGACTTTAGCAGGACCAGGGTTGCACTCCTCTTTACCCATATAAATAAGGGTTGAAATCCAGCTTTTCCGGCTAGATACAGAGCTCTTGATTCACCATGTTATAGGGTACTCTTGTAGTTCCTGCCCTAAGAAGTTGCCACTTCGGACATGTAGCTTCTGCTTCACGCTTCCCAACAGGGGTGGTAACTAGGCTTCTGCTGGTTACCTACTGTATAGTAAAAATGAATGTGCTTTCAAGACCCATTGCAGATTCACATTCTATGATGCAGTTTTTTCCTGCCATAGTATTGGCTTGTCATTCCCTGACGAGCTGATAGAAGTGAATGCTCACTTCTAATAGCAAGGGCTGATAGAAGTGAATACTCACTTCTAATAGCAAGGGCACTCTGGAGATTCAGGCACACATCGCTGAATCAAGTTCTGCTCCATTCTGCTTTTTTTCCGTTCCTCCCAACTTCCACATCATAACAGCAGTAGACATACACGCACACAAAATAAATGTCTCAGGATTGAGCCTATTCTGCCTGAGCATTTAATCTGCACCTACTCAGCCTGTCTTTTCCCTTCTTTTGATTGCTTGAATTCTTATCCACAATCATACTTCACTAAACCAGTGGTGACTGTATCACAAACTTTTATGTTTGCAATAGTCAGAGAAGGGGGAAATAGTGAAATCTAGGGATCCAAGTAAAACAGAGAGTATCTGTGATCCCTTACTCCCCACGGAGGTTTAAAATTCTTATGGCATTTAATTTTTCAGGTATTTATTGCTCTAGGGGACAGCTAATTTTTCCAGTATAAATCAAGCCATAAGGATATTTCAGCATATATAAGACATTTCTTGTGCAATTATTGAAATGCTTAATATGAAACTTCCTGCCCAATGTGAATGGAAAAACACATCTGTTTTATGTGTTGTTACATTGGGCACAATGCCCGTACTTAAAATTTCCAGTGAGCAAAAGCTTATTGAAAAGGATCTTACCCTAAATGTGTATGCTAAATACTCTTTAAATTCCTACACTGGTTCTTTGAGGTTCTTGAGGAAAAAATACGCTGAAAAGTGTTTTAGAATGTGAAAAACATATCTAGTGGAAAAAAGAATGTGGTTAAATAAATGAGTATGAAAACCAATGATTTTTGTGGGGTCAACAGTTTATTTGGGTTATTTGCAATATAACTGAAAAGGTATTAAAAAGCGTTCTGTGACCTTTTATTTTAAAAAAGGCCGGAACATTAATCTACTGAGTCTATAATGAATACATTTCCAGTTTGAGCTTTTTTCAGACTACTTCTTGAGATGTGTACATAAAAGTCAAATTCAAGTTTCTCTTTTTGAAAATTGCAATCAGTAAAATGTTATATATATAGGTCAAACACATGTAGCAATGAAAATAACTCGTCTTTCTCTGAGAGTATGCTGCTTTTTAGTTTGGAGCTTTCTGTAGAATTCTGTTGTGGCAGTGAAGTCCTTTGGTAACTTTGCAGAGACCTATGAAAGTTATCTCTTTATTCGTTTGACATTCGTATCAGGAAAGGAAGGTGTTACACGGCTTGCTGCTGGCCTGAAAGAGGAAACTTCTTGAGTTAACATGCAAACAGTGTTGCAGAGTATAACTTGATGCTGTGGGAGCAGTTTGCCATTCCTCTAGCTTTTGGCATTTTCTTTTATACCAAGTGGTTTTGATCTGATTTAATAAAGAGCCACAAAACCATGTGGCCATGGTTTCATGTCCATACACAAACTCAGCATAAGATCTAAGTTTGAGTGTTTTCACCCTTTGTCTGTGGATGTCAATTTGACATACAGTTGATATCTTTATCCCTTCAAAGTTTATATGCTTCAGGACAACATGCACAGATTTGATTGGACTCATTCTTCAACGTATAACCCCTTCACAATCTATGAGAAATATCAGTGCAGTTAAATATAATGGTAAAACCATCTAATGATTACATACACAATTTACTAGGCCTGCTTGGAGGTTTTGAAGATAATGGGACACCATCTGCTTTACACTTTCATGATCAATTCCAAGAACCAAAATTAGGAGATTGAATTCCTGTAGAGTCAGAAGTCATAAGACAATTCTAATTCAAATTCTATTTTGCTCTGTTCTGTTCTTTCTGAGAGCAATTCTGAGTCCCTATTTGAGACTAAATATTCCTTGAAGCGCTGGCATAGACTGCTGCAGTAGTACTTGTCAGCTTGTTTTATAGATTTCTTGTGAAATAACATTGACTTTCTTGAGAAATTCTCTTTGAAACAGGAAGTATTCATCAGCTTTTTGTTTCATGTAACTCCTTTACTTTAGACATGGAGTTTCTGAGGCCATGTACATCAACTAACCCAAAGCATTTTCAGAAGGGGCACTTGTACACCTAGCTTCTTTAGATCCATCAGAAAATTTAAACTTGCCGCTAGCTGTCTTGCTGAAATTAGGCCTAGTAAAGGGTGTTGCAACCCAGAATGGGCCAAGTCCTGCAATTCTTAATGTAGGAGTTCCGTTGGTTCCTGCCTCATTATTTATTCAGAATACTTACTTTCCAGCCACAATGAACTGAAGATTCAGTAATGTGATTATGTGTAAACCTAGACACAATTTGTCTCATGGATATCTAAACCTTGGTTACATTTCTCTACCAGCACCATTAGCCATTTGTATCCCTAACAAAAAGTGGTTGAAATAATGATTTTTGAGTTACCAGTTTAAAAGCTTTACTTTGTTTATATCTCTACTCTTTCTTAGTATCCTTGTGATTCTAATATTCCTGGATATGGATCCAAGTAAGGACAGGGAATAGAGGATAGGCACTTTTTCTGAAAAACGTTTTGAACTAATGAAGTTGCTAATTGTTTTTCCCTTGTCTCTTTTCTAGATATTGTGAATTGTGACTTGAAGTCTACACTGAGAGTACTGTACAATTTGTTTACCAAATACAGGAACGTGGAGTGAAGAATTGATTTGGGTCATGAAGGAGTGTTAACAAAGAAAACATCATAACTAGCCTATCTTTCATCAGTATTCCTCTGCATCTTTATCTGAAAAGGAACTCAACCATTTATCTGAAGCATTTTTAATTGTTTAGTCATGCAGTACTATTTTTGTAGTGGATTACAAAATAATAATGAAAAAAGGTTTGGAGGAAGGTATTTGGGTATATTCTGGGAGAATTAATGTCTTCATAATAACTGGCTTCACACTGTTTTGTAGTAGATGGAGAAACAACGAAGAAAAGATGTAGTAACTTTAGTTCAAATCAGCATTTGAAGCAAATCATAGGAAGATTCTGTACTGAGTATTTTAATATTTTTTTTACATATGTCTTTTCTAGTCTAGGGAAACAATATTTTCTATCCATGATAAGACAGTTGCATTCTAATTATGAGAAATATGCATGGGGAAAAATAGTTAAATACTCTTGTTCACATCACAGCTAAAAAGATACTTTTTCAAGCACTTAACCTGATCCATTTATATTTCCACTGCTATTAGGCTTGAATTTTACGGGTACAAACTGAAGTGGCTACTCATTCCTTCAGACTTCTTATAATGTTACGCTCTGCTTTAACTATGTGTTATTGAGCATTCCACGTAAGCATGCTTTACAGCTTATCACTTGGTTTTGTTCAAGAAGAGGTCATTTTTACAAAGTACACAGTTCAGGAAAACACAGTATATAGCACAGTTTCTCTATAATATTTGTATTACTACATAGCATTAGAAAATAAAAGAGTGGTTTGGGTTTTATTTAGTACTTTAAACACAGGATTGACAGGTTGTAAGTTTAGATTTATTGCTAAGTAGGATTTAGAATTTGTCCCTTTGTTTGATTGTATGATGAATGTGTTTTGCTGCATAATGTCCAGCACGAAAAAGGCAGATTCATTTTCTAGAAAAATTCCGGTAGCCTTTCAGTTACAAAAGCGCTGCTTTTTGGTCAAATCTACTCCCGTCTGCAAAGACTCCATTACAATGTAAGTTGTTGGGGTCATTTTACACAGCTATAAAGAATACTTTTGTCTAATCATGACCAAGTATAAGCTGTTATCTCTTTAGTTTTAGCTTTAGCAAAGGAAAGAGAAATGAGAGTTGATTCTTGCCATAGACTGATATCTAGCACCACTTATGTTTCCATAAAGAAGCTGATGGAGACTGCCTGAATCATCAGAAACTGTGCTGGCGAAAGTTGAAGAGTAAATCAGTCGTTTGCTGGAAGTCCTGATGTTAGATACTCTATGAAGTGATCCAGTGCAACCTCAGATTCTTGGGATCCTGGGTTACACAGTAAGGAAGAAAATCCTTAGACAGAAATTACTGGATGACTGTTCAGAAATCCTTGGACTGCTTAGGGCAGGAAGGAGACTTGTTAATAGTCATCCAATTACGAAAACTGGTATAGGTAAAAGGGAAAGCAGTCTGTGAGCCCTTGGGTCTGTTTGTAGAAACGTAGTTCTGGCAAGAACGGCCAGTAATAGCTATATGTTACTTATTATATAAAGCATTACATATTTTTCAATTTTCCAGGGCTTTTTTAATGTAGAGCTTTCCAGTCCAACATTAGCAAAAAAAGAAGACAAGCCGTTATGTTCTGTCTTTAATCACAGAATCGCAGAGTGGTTTGGGTTGGAAGAGACCTTAAAGCTCATCTAGTTCCAACCCCCTGCCAGGGGCAGGGACACCTTCCACTAGGCCAGGTTGCTCAAAGCCGCATCTGTAATGAATACTCATAATGAGCACTAACAGATGTTTCAGGAATTATTATTCTGAGAAGTATATATCAATTTTAGCAAAGGAAAGTCAATGTATAGTTCAGAGGACAATATCTGGATGTTCTCTGAACTCAGAAATTGTTACCTGATCGTTATAAACTTTCTAAATGTCTTTATTAAAATATTTTTTGTTACCTCTGTATTTTTAAAAGTTTCTGAAATTAGAGGTACAGAAAATTAACAATTATTTGCCTTTTACAGAGGGAAATAACTGGACATTTTGACCTCCATGAAAATGAACATGTTTTGATTGTATCTTTAATACCTGAGAAACAAAGCTAAATGATAGGAATCAACCAAGCATTTTTTTGAGCAAAGTGAGATCAGCAGCAGTTTCAGCTTATTTAATGTTTAACATGTATGTTTTTCATTTGTGCACCTAGATTGTAGTAATTGTAATAGTTAATTAAAAACGTGTGATGTTTTTCTGCAGATCATGCTCAACTGAAACACTCTTTTACATCTCAACAATGCTAAAACATTTTGATTACCCTTGTTTTCAGGAGTGCACTTTCTTTAAAGAGGAGATTTATATATGTAAAGGAAAAAAGTTAGGAGCAATGAAACTATTTTTTTGTCTGAACTTGAAAGTAAGTGTTCCTGTGCTGTATTGGTATAACATATTGGAGATTTTGAAGTCTGTCAGGCTCTGTTTTCTATCCTTAAAAAATATAAAAATGAGACAGAATGATGGAATCCTCATGCTGAAATGTAATTGTGAAGAATCATAGAAACAAATAATATCCAACCTTTACAAAGTTATCTATCTTATGGTAAGAATTTATGTAAATTAAAATCTACCGTATAAGCGAGAGTGTCCTATGTAAATATAGACCCATGTGATAGTTTTAACACGTTCACACAAATAGTATATGCTGCCATATAGGAGTGGGTCACTGCTTATATTTTTGACAGTATAGATTTAAATAGCTATCAGATAAATATGAAATCTAATATACAGATTATATCTAATATTTATTGCATTGATACAGAATATTATAGAAATATACAATACTACTGTAGACAGTTTGCCCTTCAGCAATCAGTGTAGGCCAGCACCTTCCTTCAGGGAAGTGAAATATTAAGTTAGCTGGGCCAAATTCTGCTGATGCCTGTGATGCTTTTATTCTTGATACAGAGCAGATGTACTGATGTACAGCTGAATGCAGAATTTTCCTCACTCTTTATATGAAGATAGAAGTTGTTTAAGTTTTAGGTCAATCCTAGTTTTGTTTATATTTGCTTTAAATGATTAGATAGATCCAGATCAATGGATGTAGCCCATGTAAGTTATAAACAGTCACTTGGAGAGGCAATTTTCCCTCGTTGTCCCAGAGGGAGCCTCTAATCTTGAGGCTGCTATTTCAGTGCTTTGTCTAGGTTTCTAAAGCCAAGTAGTATGAATCCAAGCCTCTGCCTTAAGATCTCATGGTGGTATTCGGATCTCACCCACCAGACCAATATGCTTGCCTGTTGTGCTCTGTCACATGAAGGCTCACAAGTAAAGATGATGCCTCTGTCACATGAATGCCCACATTGAAAACTGGCAGAGTATTATTAACCTGCCTTGAATAACAAACAGTAAACATTTCTGCTGCTGGGCATTATGAAACTGCCAAAAGAACAGAGGTTTCTATGCTTCTCTGATTTCTAATCCATCCATTGCATACAGCAATGTGGTATCCAGATTTGTTTTGTGGTTGGAGATGGGCAATCTTTTCCTGTTGATGGAACCTGGCATGCTCTGTCAACCACACAGAACTTACTTTTTTCAAAGGGCGGCTAGAGATTCTTAATACTATGTCAAAAAGATGTAGTTAAAATAACTATCTTAATATCCTGAAGTCAACTCCTTTCAGATTTCCCTCCCAGCTGACTGGTATTTGGTTGCTGTAAAGAACGGGCCCTAGAAAAAAAAGTATTGAAGGCATCTTTGCATAATTTTACCTGAGATACACACATAAAGTCCAGAACTTGATTGCTGTGTATTTCTGATGGAGTACAGATGCACCAAGTTCCTTATTAAATGAGCTGACTGAAGACTATTTAGTTCTTTGCATGTCTTAGTCAGTATATATCTTGCTGTAATAGAGGGGGAGCAGCCTTATAGCTACATAGTTCAGGAATTTAAGTGGACCAGCAAGTGCTGGATAAGGTCCAAATCTACTTTGACTGACTGTGGACCAAGTTGCCTATGAGCGTATCTCCATGTGAACCACTGGCATTAACAGATTATTTGGTGCTTTCTGTTTTACAGAGGGTTACAGTATTTGGGAATGGTATACGTTCAGGCAGACTATATTGATTGATGTAAATGCTACTTGGTTGACTTTTGTTCTTACTTAATTCCTTAAAGTATGTTTTTAAATTCATGTTTCAGATTAATTTAGCAGACACCTTAGTGCAAGCTATAGTGTTGTAAAGCAAAATTTCTTTTGAAAGTAATGGGATTTATTTCATTAGAGAAATAGATGTATGGTATTTAATACACTAAATACTAGCTTTAGGTCTAGTTTTTGTTATTCATGTCTTTCTATCAGAACAGCTTTCATGAATGGCCTGTGTGTGTGCCAAGTATGCAAAAAAGAACAGTGCCTTGAATAACTCTGGTGAGATTTTCTACACTGTTATCTAATAGACTTCTGTCATTTTACTTAAAGAATTAGTGTGGTGGGGGTTTTTTTTACAGTTAAAAGTCTAATTAGAAACTGAAGAAATCCTTTGTAGAAAGTTAAAATTACCTTAAATTAAGATCTTCTGTTTTGATGTCTCATGTGAAAAATGGAGATAGCGGCACCAAAATTCCCAAATTATGCATACCTCAGCATCCACAATTTTTTCCAAAGACATTTTGGGTAATTTAATATTTACTAGGGCTAATTTTATGTATTTTGACAATGTCATCTGTATGACTGTTTCTTTTCCAATAACAGGGTTTTCTTTTCTAACAGTAATACTACATACTCTGCAACAATGTATGTTTCACTGTAATATTTGGTTCTCAATTTCAGTATCAAACTAATGAAAAAATATATTTGCAAAATCTGCTTCTTAACGTGTACCTGAAAATAATGGTTAGTTAAAGTTAAGCTGCATTGCCTTCAAGTGCAGAGTTAATAGCTTTCACAGAATATATTTAATGTACCCTGCAAGTAAGAGACACCATTGCTGAATTTTTCCTGTGCTTTTTCTGAAACCTTTGTTATGATTCACAATAAAATAAAATATGCACCTGAAAAATCAACCCCGTATGTTGGGTTAAAGTATGAGATGTATGACAAATAATTAGGGAGGCTGTATGGTTTATTTTCTCATAGCTTCTAGACCTCTCTATGCATCTAACCCGTTTTTAGTTGCCTCTATGTGGGTGCACTAGGTGTGTGTTATTATTTTGTGTGGGGGCTGGTGACAGCTGAAAGTGGGTTGGCAAAAACAGACGCGTAAGCATATGCTTGAAATGATTAACAGCAGGAGGTTGGGAAAATGCTGTATTTGACTCAAAATAGCAAGGTATACCTTTAATTAAGATTACTGTGCTGAACATTTTAGTGGTGGTATTGCAGCTGGGTATAATGCAATTTACTGCAGCGTAATTTTGTTAATTTGAGATTTAACAAAATGTTAGTAAAATGTTAAAATGATAAAAATTAAACTGTCCATTTCAGAAAATAGCTGCATATATTAAGATTTTGAGACCTGTTTTTTTACAAACTTGTTTTTGTTGTGACTCTTTAATGCAGGCACTTCAGTGCAGAACTTGGAACCAGTCAAAGATATAGGCATCTAAAGTGCTACAGATTGACATTTTTAGCTACTGAATTACTGGAGTGAATCTAGAAGCAGGTGTTTGATCTTTAGGTCTGCTTGTAAAGTTGAAACCACCAAGCAGAGCTGCCCAATCAACAGGGAACAATAAGGGTGAGTTTTAATGCCATTCTTCAGTCCAGCCTATTAAAAGTAAAAGGGCTGGAAAGAAGTATCTCTGTCTGCTTAGAATCCACAGTGTTAAGCCCCACCATATGCACTTACAGCTTTTGTCCTGAATTTTATGGATTTTGTCCTGAAGAGCAAGTAAACTTGCTCATCTTCAAACATTGCAGTACAACAAAAAGGCCCCAGTCTAGCTGCCTCAATTTCTTCATCTCTGTTCACACAGAAAGTAAAAGACCTAGGTTTAATGTCTTTCTGCACCTGTTGGAGTTACCTCTCCTCCTTCTTAGAGGAATGCCATGATCTGTAATATGAATTTAAGGTAATGTGCATTTTTTAGTGTTGTTGGAGGGGCACTGTCTACTCATAAGCTGAAGTTGCAGTCCAGTCTATAAATTGATTCCACAGTAACTGACCAAGAGAACAAAATAGAGGGTATGACTGGTGGTTAGGTGGTTGAAAAGGATTTGGGGGAAAAACCTGTCTTCTGGGCCTCCTGTAAGCTCTGCTTCTGTATTTTAGTCAAAGTATTTTGAAATACGAAAATACTTTTGTTGAAGAGAAACCGGGACTAGCATGACCTCTGTTTCAATGCAGAGTTCCTGCTGAGCTTTGGTTACTCTCACTCTCCTCTCATCCAGGACTCTGGTGTCAAAACAGCCCCAAGGAAAGGTATTCCTCCCCCACAAAACCTGCCGCCTGAGTTAGTTTTGCATTTCCTCAGGCAAAGCAAATGCTATTTTCATCCCCTGCTTCCTACCTGTTCTGTAGCCATTAGGTGAGCTCACCTACAAGCTCTGTTTTAGGAAAATGGCAGGCGTGTGCATTT
The DNA here is from genome assembly GCA_024733675.1 of Psilopsiagon aymara. Lineage (NCBI taxonomy): Eukaryota > Metazoa > Chordata > Aves > Psittaciformes > Psittacidae > Psilopsiagon > Psilopsiagon aymara. The sequence continues at coordinate 79,410 of JANRGW010040730.1, forward strand.
TTTCTGTAAAGCCAGCTGAGACTTTTTGGGCCTTCTCTGGGCACAAGTACTGGATTGAGTGCTACATCTTTTTCTTGGATCCCATACAGATTAAAACTAGAACTGCTCAGTCCCGTTGAGACTAGATCAGCTTCAGGCATGTGCAGGCATAAAATCCTAGGTCTTTTTCAATTGAAAATCAAGGGTGAAATTTAGGTGGCTTCAGGAGGAAGTGGTGCTTTAACAGATTTTCCAGAATGGCAGCCTTGGTGCCTGTATTCAGTGTGCTAAGCACAAAATCTGCCTGGGGCTGTGTGCCTTACTTGAGCTGGTGAGGGAAAACAGGAAGACCATCTTCTGCTTCCCTTCTCCATGTTGTGGTGGACTGCACAGACTCTTTCCTACTTGGCTCAGTTTAATTTTATTGGGAATAACCCTGAAAACATGCTTTAACTGTTTCTCTCTTTCCTGGATGTTTCCACTGTGCCAGTTAGGTGAAAATCAATACTAAACTAGCATGTTGAGGTTCTAAAGTCTTCAGCTGTGACTAATCAGCACCATTCACTGCTCGGGGCTTTTGATGCTGAGAGGAATGATCAGTGCTGACTGTAGTCATGTCTCTGAATGATTTGTCCATTGGATCACATGCCAAATTTGAAACTGTTATATTAGATGAACAGATGAGGGCTCTGAAATTACATGGGGGGGGAGAGGAAAAACACTGTGGCTAGAACTTAAATTATTTTTTTTTCTTATTGGGTGACAATACTTAGATAAGGGGGATTGTTTATATTCCTGTGCGCAGTCTGAAACTTCCAAGATGCTGAGGACTGTAGCCTCAACTCAGCAAAATACTGAATTAACTTTAAATATGTGAGAAAAGCCCTTGTGGTTTCTTGGAGTCTGTTTTACCTAGGAATGGATAAATATTCGTAATCACTGTGGGAAGCCTCAATCACATTTACACTGAGGCCTGTGTTGTGTTGTATTGTCTTCACACCCTAGCATAATCCTATATAATTACACCCACAAAACCATTTCTTTTAAGGCCTGCTTTCCTTTGTAAAGGATTCTTTTATTTCCTTTGTAAATTAACTCATAAAAGATACATGTTTCTTGTCCACTCTTGTATTCATTAAGGGTTTCACCCGCATGAGGGTTGAAAAAGTAATTTTTGTCTACTCTTTATGAGGGCCTTGGAGATCAGATAAGTAAATCAACTGCAGAGTATCAGAATGCTGCTGTCTGTGTTCAACACTGGCACTAAGTTTTTGGCAGATACAACTCAGGTGTGCTTATTATTGCTGGATGGTTTATATCAATGCATACAGGGTTTGTTGCAATAGGAGTTCCACGAATGCATACCATGATACAGTCCATATCTTGAAAGGCTCACAGTCTTGCAGGAATGTGGGAGGAGGAAAGCTGTAAGTGGACTTCTCTAACTTTACACAAAAGATCATAATAGGTATGGATTAGGAAGCAAGTTCCCCTTTCCATACCTCATCTGTGCCTTTTAAGTTGTGGTGTATAACAAGGAGCTAGGAAGTTACCAGTGAGGTTTGTGTGGAATGCCAGTCCCCTGGGGAAAAGGGACTAGAGGAGTTACAAAGGCTGTTAGTTCAAAAGATTACCACACTTCCTGTGTTAAAGATGTAGGTGCTGAGTATCAAGCCAGTGAGGCAAGTATGTGTGTTTGTTAGGTTGCTTGGAGTGGAATTTTTCCCATTGGAAGTGCTGCAGGGCCATCAGTTAGGAGAAAAATACCGACGTTATAAGTTACATGTGTGTGATTTAGACTTTCCCCTGTGTGACAGTAGCTTAAAACACTTTCATGTGCATATTGTTACAGTAATGTAGTATTGAAGGTGTCAGTCTTAGGTTTCTAAGCTTTCTGTACCTCCAGATCTTTCTGAACTGCTTGTAATGGCTCATGAATAGAAGGGACATCGTCAGAGCGTATCTGTGGTTTTAATTGTAAAAAAAAATGTACATCTACTGTCTCAAACTAGCACTTGCTTCAAAGAGTGTCATAACCTATAGGTTCATTTTTCTGTGTTATTAGGACAAATTAACCCATTAGCTGCACAGACTATTGTGAGTCAGAAGTATATGACTCATATGAATAGAACATTTCTATTCTGGTTTTAATTAACTTGGCTTCCACCCAAATCCTCCTTACAAATGAAAGATACTAGATTAGCTGAAGTCTACAATGCATTTTTAAGGTTTGTGCTAAACTTGCATGTGTATTTTTATGAGATAATGATACCAAAAAAAAAGATTCCCATGAATGCACTAGTTTAGAAAGTAAGCAGCAGAGCTGCCTTATTTGACAGACTGCTGAAGTACTGTAATTAATCGGTAAGAGAAAAAGAAGAAAGAAATGTGCAATTTGAGGACATTGGGAGATTATTCCCAGTCTTGATTCAGATGAGTAAAAAACTTGTGGTGATTACATCTTCAGTAGAAGGAGTCTTAGGTGGCCCTTCCCTTTGTGATTTTCGTAATTTTGCTATCTGGGAACTTTTCTTCCATTCTTTCTTAGGATAAAATGTAAAGACAGAATTGGTCTGGATCCCTATCAGTATTTCTAATTGGGTCACTGTGCCTTCTCTTAATAAAGCAATAGCAAAATCAAATCATCTCCTCAAATATAAGTTGCAGAGGGGGCAATCTAAGCCACTGCTGATTGTAGCCTGTCAAAATGGAAGCAATACTAATTGTCTGTACACAATTTTTAAAGCATTGAAACAAAATGAAGAAAACAAAACCACCCCTCTCCCACCTTCACAGAAATCAAGGCCTGAATCTTAACACTGAACTTTCTTCATGGCACCTGAGGGACTCTTAATGCAAATGAGAAGCAGGCGTACAGATCCTTGGTGCACAATAGCATGATGTCTAAAGAAACAAGCACAAATACAAGTAGAGGGTGAGGGGATGTGAAAGAAATGTATCTTTGTGTGAACACTTTATAGTTTGCAACATGCTCATATAACACAACGAGGGTGGGCCAGCTGGCTGTAAAATAGCCCGGACAGATAAATTAATCAGTAGTACGCTCTGTGTGCCACCAACTGTCCTGTGACTAATAAGTTAGTTTTCTACTTCGGCAGGTTCCTTGAGTTTACTCGTAGTTTGAAGAGGAGAGCTGGAAGGAAAAGGTCAGGTTTTACAAGGGGCTTAGTTAAGGGGGCTCTGAAATGAAAACTTGCGTGTGGACCACTACTTCCCAGACTCTGCAGTCCCACAGTTTAATTCCAGTGGCTTAGAGCTCTTAATCAAGATCTGCCTTAAACTCTGCCTGCTGCCAGTTAGAACTGATAAAGCCCTAACTTGCCTTCTCATTTCCTAAGTGGTGACATTAGGATTTTCATCAAAGCAAAGAAATTAGAGGCACGTAGCAGACTCAGCTTCATTTAACCAGAACTGCATGTCCAGATTCAGAAATTTTTCTGTCTTGGAGGGACATTGTCATCCCATGCAAGGAAGATAGTCTGGCAATAAATTTGTTACAATATGCGCTTCCCAATCACTGTTGAAAGTTACCAAGTTGGTAGGAAGCAGTTTTAGGCCGCAGGTTTTTCTATAGATATTTTGGACAGTTAAACTGCTTTTCAGGAACACACGTATTCCTCAGAGGTTTGAGTATTAATTTCTGAAATTCCTTTGCTGATAATTAGACTTTGCTTTTCATTTTTCATTAGCCACAGCAAATTCTCTATGCTCATGTTATTTCAGGTTGGATTACCGAAAGTGTCTGGATTCCTGGTTTATGCTTACTATAATGTCCCTCCATTTAACAGAGCTCCTTTAGGTAGCTACAAGGTATTGTATGATCCACCAAGGTGCATAGCATGATGTGAATACAGGATATTAATGGACAAGTTTCTCTGAGTCAGCTCTGCCTCCTTTTGGGATATATACACAGAGAAACCTGCATCATGCCTCAGGATTTCCCTTTGTGCTCAGTAACAAAAAAGATCAGGGGTTTCCTTTGTGGTTTAGGAAGTTAGGTGTAGTTGTAGTATTAAAAGGGAGAAGAAGCATCTCACCCTGAAGTGAGATAAAGGATCGACCTTGCTGGGGCAGCACAGTCCCAGCATCTTTGTTAATCACTTTGCTAGCAGACCTGTAACTTGCATACTGAGCACTTCCAGTAAATAAGCTGTACTATATTGTGTTGCTAGGTCTTTTGCATGTACCTTAGCACTTTAACCCCAGAAGTCTTGTGATCTTCTGTTCTCTCCTCTAGTATGACACAACCTCACCCAGTAATTTTGGTATCAAGACTGTAATTTCTGCTGCTTCTAAGACCTCTTTCCCAATGGCTCAGTTACCCAGGCAGACAGACCTCTGGGACAGAGTTAACCACAGTGAATAACACCAACAGAAAACTTCGGCTGTCCTAAGTCAGGCAAAATTTTCCACTAGGTGGATTCCCCCCATTAAAAATTTGAAGATTTGTTCCAGGGAATCAAGACATTCTTGTTATTTAAACACAATTTCTGTTTTATTACTGGCTTATTAAAACTTGACATTCTTTATTACTCAGCATTTCTTAATTAACATGAAATTCCTAGGGTCTGGTAGAATTCCACCACCCACAATCCTGTGCTGTCCTGTTGGTTTCTATTTAGACTACATATTGCTAGAGTGTGTGGGATTATATTGCATGCTGCAATTATTTTCAGGGAGGACTGTGACACTTGGCCTTGATCTTGGCTTTCTTTAATACAGAGCACTGTAAGTATGCTGTATTTATTTATAACTTGTTGGGGAGAGCAACCGAGGCTGTCTGACACAATGCACTCTCTTTACACTGTAATTCTCGAATGGGGCTCTGAGGAATCACAGGGAGGAGAGCTTTGCCATTTGAAAAAAAGGTCTTACAGTTTAATCAGAATACAGTGTTATCCAACCAGCTGGTTAAATCAGCCTATCCAATTATGGTGTGGGTTGAGCAAGACTCTGTGTTCAGGATTCCCTTGAGTTGCTTTTAGTTATGAAATAAAAATAAGAATTTAGGTCAGTTTTTCTCTATTGACTAAATTAATATTTGCCATCTCACCACTGCAACTAGGCTTTGCCATCGGTTGAAAGGTAAATTGGGAATGCTCATTACAAATGGCAGATTACGTGCTTTTCTCTGGACTGGTTTTAACCTTTGCAACACCGCAGTTGAATACTCTCAGTCCAGTGGTGAAAGAGCTACACCAGGTCTCCCGTCACCATCTAAGAAAAACAGATACTTTCCAGGATGCCTTGCTCCCTCCATTGGTTGTTTCCTCATTGACTGACTTTCCTGAGATATTGTATGAGCCTTTGCATCGAAATACTTGTACCTACTTTCACCCTTCAATAATTCCTAGCTCCCAACCCTTTTCATTTGATCACACCTTATGGCATACCTCTTCTTCCAGCTGTCCCTTCTCCGTGATTAAGATAGTTTATCAACCCAGCATCTAAACAATTGAAATTATGCAGCTGATCATGCCGTTGTCTCACGAAAACCCTATTTTTTCCAACTGGTCTTACTCACTGTGTCATTCCTGTTCTTTTTTCTCAAGCAACATTGAAATCTTTGAATGGTTTCATTATCTTACTGTATGTAACAACTGATAGAACTTCTTATTTTTATCATCAACTCCTCATGTTCTGTGGATACAGTCATAACACTTCCCCACTCATCCCCCGCTATAATTTTAAAAGGTAGAATTGAAAGAGCATGTTTCTGTCATTTTTTGCCACAATCCAGTGCATTTCTGCAGCGTAATTTGCGATACCTTTTTCTTTTCCCCTTATGATTATTCTAAGAAAAAAATCCAAATTCCGACCCAGCAAACAGGTTGTGGCCATTGGTTCATTCGTGGCTGGTCAAATATGTGTCTGTTCACACAGATGATTGCAATTTAGTCACGGTGCAGTGTGGAGGGTATGGCTGCATCTCTTTGCCCATTACGTTGCAGAACAATATTAAGCCAAAAAAGTGCTGGGAAAAGCTCAGAAGAGCCTGAGTTTGGATACATCCCAAATGTGTTGGTTTCTTGTGTGCACTTACAGAAAGCAGAAGAGAAAATAGAAAGACCTATAAATGTGCTACTGTTCATTCCTCTTCTTTTAATTCTCTGATCCTCTTCTTTTAAATGACTTCAGCCTTGAATTGCTCTTTACCCTTTATTTCATCTTTCAATTATAGATGTATACCACTTTACATACAGTGCTATGGAAGCAAATTGTTTGAAACAGTCACTTTGTTGCAAAGTGAAAACAGAATTTGAGGAATTAACCGAACTTCTTACAGATTAGTTACCAAAAAAACCCCATGGAGGTGACACACTGGAAGCTTCTTACTTGCAATACTGAAAAGTTAGAAAATGAAAAAGTTATACTTCTCCCGTGAAGTTGAGTTGCATCTGCATGTCACTATGTGATGCTGTTTTTTTAAGCCCAGATGAAATTGAGTGATGAAACCTGCTTCTATACTGCTAGCATTATATGAACTTGAAGATAGCTTTATCCACTTATACCACTCTGAAGCTTCCCATTTTATGAAATGTATAGCTAGAATTAACTGTATAGCTAGAATTAACTCCTCCCTGCTCTGCAGGGGATGATGTTGCTTTTCTCTTAATTGTTTTCCTTCTCTGTAGCAAGTCATATGTATTTGCAAAGATTTGCATGCTAACAGAGTCTTCATATTTATTGCAAAGCCAGTGATGGTCTTTTCTCAGTATCACTGGACATGGGTCAGGCCAGACTTAGAGAAAACAGAAATAGTCTTTCGTGTTATGTTATCCTCTCAAGTAGGTAGATTATATGGGATAGTCTGAAACTGAATTTAAAGGTGTATTTTGCTAAGTATAAGTTAGATTTTAACATTTGAGAATGGTTTGGGGTTTAGGATAGCATGAGAAATAATTCCAGCAATAAGTTATAAACAGTTTACCTTTATTGCACTCAATCTTGCTAAATGTAAAAAAACTCAGTTCATTTACTATGTAATTATCCTGTGTATTCTTGAATGAAAGCATAGTGATGATCACATTTCTGGCACATTTGGGAGCAAAACAGTTAAATTGCTAACAAATAATGTTTTGTAGTTTGTATGAGAGCCAAGAAGATTAATGAAATGTTCATGAGAGAGTCTGGCAAGTGGCCACATTCCTATGGGAACATTGCTGCAGTGAGGTTTAACGGAGCATAAGGGACATTAAGAAACAAATGTGTGGGAGTTTTAGGGTGGACTGTAAATGATAAGAATCTAGTAAAACTAGATATCGTGTATTTTGCCTTTGAGGTTTTCCAGTGGATTTCTGTAACATTTCTCATCCTTATCTAAAGTTTGTGAGGAAGATGAGCGAAGTGCATCCTCCTTGGGTTTTTTAAGCACAGCTGTCAAATGCTAGCTCTACTGACTTCTCTGAATGTTACAGCAGACGTAAACTCATTAAACAAATGGCTACAAGAGATAAGTCTTTTAGCCTGAACAGAGTTTTTGTGTAGAAGCTCCTCACTTTAATGCTTAATCTGTGAGCCTGCCTGAAACTTGCGTATGCTTTTAATTGTAAAAAGCTGTGTTAATTTTATTCTTTCAGACAAGCCAAGAAGCTGAATTACTTATAGCTGTATTTCTATTCCTGTTGTACCACCACCTCCCTTTTCACAGCAGTTGTCTCTGAAATACGTTCTTATTGACCATATGTATCCACTAACATGCTGTATTTCAATTGAGTTAGTAAGTATTGTATTTAATCAAAGATGAGGATATAAGCTAAGTTTCCTGATTCAGAAGAAAAACTCTTCTATAAGTAAGATTGCTAACAGCAGTCAGACACTTCTTTTTACCATAGCAAAAGATAAAATAAACAGGAAGCTGTTGATTTACCTGAGAGCAGGGCAGGCATTGATAAATGTATGGACTTTACAGTATGCTTTCTAGAGGTCAGCACACAGTATGGTACTCTAAAGATTAGCTAAAATAATCATCATGGGTAGCTATAAAAGTGAAGGAAACCTGTGTTCTTACTTACCTTTCCACTAGATGGCAATGGTACATGGTACTTACGTGTACTTTAGTAGAGGAAATCTTTAAAAATCAAAATTTTATTAGAGGTTTGAGCATATCTCCTAAGTGAGGATAGGTGTACTGTTAACATATGCTGAAACTCAGGTGTCTCAGCAGTCCCAATCTCAAGTAGCAAAACTTACTTTTCTTTCTTTGCATAACAAATGAAATATCCAGATTTAGAAAGAGCACAGATACAAATAAGCCTGTTCAAAAGCAAATACAGTGCTGTGATGACAAGGCTCTCTAACAAGCCAGAGAGTGTATTAAGTTTCTACTTTTATGCTGGATGAGACACTTTTCTCGTATTAGAACCAAGAGATTAAAATTGATTCTTGGAGTCATTTCATTGACTAGTTACATTAGGGATGGATGTGGTTCTGTGTTTTTGAATTATAAAATTAAGATTGCCCGTTACTCTGTGAGGAGGGGAGAGGGCTGTTCTTTCTGTGGTGAGTCAGAAGAGCATCCAAAATGGGACTCCTTTGAAAAAGGTGCCCCAAAGTAATTTGGGGGCATTATATTGTAATGGAGGTAATGCTGGAGAAGGAAGATGAGAGAGAAATGAGGCAGCATAAAATACTTTTCTTTAAGGTACCCAAGGTCTGAAGAAATGCAGAAGGCATTTGGACAGATGGAATATCTGAATCAGGCTACTGGCGAGTTTGCATCTGTGGAGATCATTTGAGTTCTGTCTGTAATTCAGAATACACCATGGTAGAACTGCTTTTTCCTAAAGTGTGACAGTTTGTTGTGATGCAGAGTAAGTGTCTTGCTAAGAAATAGTCCACAGTGGCCTACCTGAGCCCACGCGACTGCTTGCCAGTGGCTAGATAGAGAATGAGTGGGTACTAAAGTGTCTTGATATAAGAAAAATCTTTGTTATGATCACAAATACATATCAAGGCAGAACATTTGTGCTACACTAATCATATGCTTCACACGTGAAGATTTTTTGATAGATACTAACTACAGGACTTTCATTCCATGACAAAACACAATCAAATTCAAAATACAGGAGTTTAATTGCCTCCTAACTAAATTGTTAACCCAGCAAGATTAATAACAAACCTTCATTGCTAAATAGAGTTCTGTGTTTAATTACTGTTGTAACTTTGTTTTGTGCACTCAGTTCATCAATATTACTATTCTTATTCAGGTCTGCTTCTGGTTGCAGTGGTGAACCAGCCAGTTAAGTTTTTGTCAGTGAAATATTTTGAGAAGAGTTTGGCGGGTTTATTTCTTCAATTAGGGTTGCTTGTGACTTCTGAAACAGAGTGCAGTACTGTAGTTTAGGCATTGAACCATGTCTCTCACAATAAGATGATTTCCTTTCCTTACTCTGCCACCCTATTTCCACCGTGACAATGGCTAATTTACTTGGACTTGTCAGATATGTCTACCTTACTGCCAGTGTCTAGCATTCCTTACTGCCTGGCTTCAAGTCTTAGTCAACCAGGAGCTTGAAGCGCTATGACTGTGATGGGCACCGGTCTAACTGTATCTGAGCTGTCCTGTATCCTCAAAGGCATAGTGACTGCTAATACAGATAGGATTCGAGTACCCAAATATTGTGAAGAACTGTTTTTTCCTGTGTAGCCTTCTAGATTGTCTCTTTAGCATCTTTGGAGGTCAAACCCTGTGAATATCCACACTTTCTAGCATTTAACTCCACACAGATTTCATAGGATAGTCAGCAAAAACCTAGCCCTTTCATGATCCTTCAGCTGCACCTATGTTATTCTGGCTAACACACACATGGAGAGTCAGTGGCTAACAGCAGCCCACAAGTCAGGACAGATAGCCTGTTTCACAGCAGCCTCATGAAAACAGGATATCCATCAAGAAAAGGTGCTACCCTTGTTCTTGATGCATAGTTCAGCAGCAAGCTTCAAAGATGTCAGTTGTGCTCCCACCGCAGTAAACTCAGAGCCATTCACATGGTCAGTCTATGGTGAGTTTGTAACCAGTCAGAGCAGAATATGTTACATTTCTGGTGGTGCTTGCTTTTCCAGGGATAGCGCTGTGGTATGCTTATCTAATATTGGCCCAGATGGATGTTCTTTTGCTCTTTTACGGGTGTATTAGCAAAGGGTTTACATAGCTGCCTCTTCAGACTAACGTCAGTATTTTGGGGAAAGGTAAAATGATGCATTGGAATTTTTCAGACTTGGGACTAGCACACAGATAGTGGACTGCACACATGCCTTTATCTCTCAGACTTGTGCAGTCTGTAAGATCCTGGTTCCTCCATCCCCAGCATGCTCAGAATTAGTCTACTGGGTCATGTAAGCTACTGTACCCACCAGAAGTAGAAGAGTCACTCCATGATGGTTAGCTTTGTGGACTGTCCTTACTTCCTTTGTGCTAGACACAGAGGAAAAGATAGATAGGTCATCTCCTAGAATCACTGTTGCTGACTCCCACCCCCAACTGACTAACTTTTGATCTCTTCGGGTTTGTCATGAGAGAGAGAGAGAGCCCTTGTTGTGTGTTTCCCTAACATGCTGTCAGGGTGTGAGAAATGAAACAACTATGAAAAAACATTATCTCTAAAAAGAATCTGTAACTGAGTCCCTTGTTCCTGGGATCTGTTGTGTTGACTTGGGGAAGGATAAAAATGACTGACTATTCATTCTAGTCTCCATGGACACCCATAGAAAAATAAGGCTAAGAAATGAGCTTGAAGGCCTGCCCAGAAATATCCCTAAAGCCACATTTATAGGGTCAGTCTTTCTTTCCCCCACCAGCCATTCAAAAGCACTGGTGAAGCATGGTGAAGGTGAAGCAACTCTTCCATTGGGCATGTGGAATATATATGGCATCAATGCCCAGAACTTCACCCTGTGCACACTCTGCAGATGTTGTCACAGCTGTGCACTGCTGAGGAAAGGGAGTAACTCCTGGCCCTGTCTTTGTGGTTCCAACTCTCACCTGCTCAGAGGCAACAGTTCTGCTCAGGAACAGGCTGCTCTGAAGCTGTCACAGATTTCTTTTTTTCTGGTGTGGTGGTTTTAGTCCTAAAGAAGGAACTACAGACATAGATTGGCTCTCTCGGAGCATCAGGGAGGCTTTCAGAGTCCCAAAGGACCCATTGTGCTTTTCAGAAGCCTCATGGCTACATCTGCATTAAATCAAATCCCTATAACTGATGAAAAGTCATGTTCACAGTTAGTGGACATGGCAGCACATCGTATTCTCCTTCATTTTTGGAAAAACAGGAATTTTTCACAGCTTAGCTCTAGTCCAGGGGTCTTTGCAAAAGCCCTGAAACATTGTCAGACAGAATCAATATTATTAATATTTTCAAGCTTGGAAACCATTTTTGAGGACAGAACTTCTTCAGGAAAGAGCAATAAGCAATAAAATTGTATGGTCAGGTCCCATTTTGTCGCAGAGGAGTGGATCTCATTACCTGCTATAATAGGTCAAAACTGCTCTTAGTCTAAGTAGAAACTGACAGTGCTCTAAGAATGATGTTGTTGGGTTCTTTTTGTCCTTATTTTATTTTGTTTAGTTTTATTTTCACATCTATCAAATTGTGATGGCAAGTGAAAGATGATGGTTGGGCATGAGGAAATAACAATTCTCATTGTATAATCTTGGCATTGTCTAGATCGGTGTATATGGCTCTATGCAAAAAAGACCACTTTCAGTGTGTTACTAATGACTGGACACTTAGGCAAAGGAAGAAATCTTCTTTCAGTAAGTGCTCAGTGGAAGATATACCCTAAAGCATGGGTTTGGTTTTTGTTCTAGAATACTTTTCTCTTTCCGCAAAGAAACTAACACCTCCTGCAGGATCTGTGTTCTCTTCTTAACCTTGAGCATTGATCTGACATTCACAATTAGCCTGGAAAGCAGGAGAGAAATGCTCTACAGCCACAGCTTTCCAAGAAAGTCAGGAGACCCTTTGTGACCTCATACCTCAACCAAATATCTGAGGTGGCTGTAGTATAGCCGCTCCAGCCAAGCTCAGCCAAGTGGTCAGGGGTGATGAACATGAAAAACCCCTTTCTCCCTTTGCAGGGAAGTTCATTTCAATTTAGTCTCATGCTCTTTCATAAAGCCTGCATCGCGCTCTGACAGTTTTATGTCCCAGATTGCAAAAACACTCCAGCAAATCAACTGTAGGAAACGCAGTGCCCAGTGCGTATTCTTGGACCCATGTAAAGAAATCTAAACAGTCTTTTGTATTTTTTTAAAAAAGTCACAAATCTAAGTCAACATCATGGATTTTTTTAAGGTCTGAATCATTGTTTTGTATGCATATCAACAACAATTGTGTTTTTGATTTAGTGAGGACTATAGATTCAAATCCCTGGGTTTGATTTTTGTCTTGTCTCAGCATTGCTGTAAATGGTTTCGCGTATCAATACCGTAGTGTGTTGATGGTGTAATACACAGTGATAACATAGTACCTCAGACAGTGGTAGTCCTTGTTTTCTTCTTGAGCTTCATAGCTGAACAAACTCTGGAAGTAAGCTTTTGATGTTTGCATGACAAAGGCATGTTCTGTTTATTATTATGTATGTCTACAAATTCATTGAGTTTAAGAAAGAAATTTACTGGCTTTTGAAGGAATATTTAGCCAACTAATTCTCAACGAAGACTGGTTATGTCTGGCCCTATCATAGGAAAGGAAGGACATGAAACTGATTCCATTATCGTGTCTGGTCTTTTCCAGCTCATCTTCTTCTCATATCACTCCTAGAAGCTGGGATACAGGCACATTCCCTACCTTAGGCTGGTGCCTAAGCAAAGTATTCACTCAATTCTCCCTAAAGACTAGTTGAAGGAATGACACCAGAACAAAGTTACACTTGGTTAGTCCTTTGATACTTCAGTGGTGAAGTAAGAATGTGCCTGTGAGAGGGAATAATGGGTTTGGCCCTGGTATGCTTGAGACCCCGGTCACTGGGTGAAGGCAGAAGCTGTAGCTCCTTTCTCCATGAGGCTCTGAGGCTGGTGTCATGGAGCTGCCCGCCAGCTGCACTCGGACATCAAGCAATAGTGGGCACTGGTTATTAACCGCCACTGTGAAAAAGAGGTGAGTGATCCTTCTACAACTAAGGTTTCCCAAAGTATTTTTTACTTATTAGTCAAGAAAATAAGTAAGAAATATGTTCTTTCCCTCAGAAGGCTCTAATCCCACTTGACTGCACAGTATTAAGCAATCATATCAGAGAGAATGTATTTTTGAAGCAGTCGTTGGGGCAAAATTAGAGCTTCAAGAGTAAGAAATAATGAGATGTAGGGGAGAGAGGCTTTTTTATTTTTGGAACAAATATTGAAGAAGATCCTTTGCTCCTGAGTCAAGTTCCCATGCTTTCTCATTATGCTCTTTGGCTGAAGTAGTCTTTAGATAACAAATGTGTTAAGCTGTTCTGTCTCACTAAGTTAGAATTAGATTATGTCTGTGCAGAAGAAGGTTTTGGAATAGCTGCAAAAACAATTACAATGCTGCTTGATTCACTGATGATGTTAATTGTAAATCCATATTAATCTAGGGCTGGGCAGGAGTTGCCAGAAGGTTTCATTTTCTATGTACCGTGACAGATGCTTGCCTCCCTTTCCTTTTTCCTGGTGCCTTAGACCTTAGATATCTCCAGTATTTTCTGAAAGCATAAACAGTAGCCTTAAGCAAACGATAGGAAGGTTGCAATGGCCTATATAAATCTCCTTATATGACTTCAGCTCTCATAAAACCAGCTCATAATATTTTAATCATATTCTGGAAGTCCTTTAATACTAACGCATAGGAAATACCATACCAACAGCTTGTTTCTTACTTAGGAAATTGTAAGGTGAGTGTTTCCTTTTTTTATATGGTTCTTAACAAGGGAGAGATGCAAAATGCAATCTGGAAGAGAAAGGCAAGAATGGAAGATAAAAATGGGTGGCTTTTTACTCCATTTTAAATTTGAAATAAAAAGCTGTTCTTTCCAGTCAGATGCCATGTCTCTTTCTGCAAGAGTTTTCAAGCTCTGTGTCTGCTAATGGTCTGTGGAAGGCTATTTGTGTGGAAAGTATTTCTGTCTGGGGCAGTGCATTTTTGAAAGCTTGTCAGATTTGTATGCTGTAGTATGCAACTGTTTAAAGCTGCTCAGATGTTCATACATTGTCCTAGAGATGAGGACAGTGTGAAAAATCAACAAGACTAGATGATTTTGTCACTATAGGTAGATTGTTTGGCCAAGACCTCACTTGGAGTACTGTGTGTAGTTCTAGTGTCCTCAACATAAAAAGACATGAAACTGTTGGAACAAGTCCAGAGGAGGACCACGAGAATGATCATGGGTCTGGAGCATCTCCCGTATGAAGATAGGATGAGAAAGTTGGGGCTGTTCAGCCTGGAGAAGAGAAGGCTGCATGGAGACTTCATAGCAGCCTTCC
>JANRGW010040733.1:0-11195 GCA_024733675.1 Psilopsiagon aymara
ACCCTGTGCCAGCGCTCAGCACCCTCACAGGGAAGAGCTTCTGCCCAAGAGCTCATCTCAGTCTCCCCTCTGGCAGTGTAAAGCTGTTCCCCTTGGCCTGCCCCTATGGGCCCTTGTCCAAAGCCCCTCTCCAGGTTTCCTGCAGCCCCTTTAGGCAGTGTAAGCTGCTGCCCTGGTGTACTCAACACACAAATGCCTGTCCTGATGCACTTCCTCATTTCCTAGCATCACAGGGCTGGAACAGGCAGCCACTCTCTTCTGTGATACACCAGCAAGACCCAGGGGCATTGCCCCATTTCCTGATGCTCATGACACAGCGGCCTTCCAGCTCTGCTTACAGAGCCCAGGATCAATATCCCATCCTCTGGAAAGGCGGGAAGAACCTCTCCTGCTCAGCACCAAAAAAGGCATAGGAGGCACAAAGGGGATCTCTCTGCCTCCCCCATGCCAAGCACCCACAGCTGCCCGCAGCGGATCCGCGCCTGGCCTCAGTGGGAACGCCTGGCACTGCCTTCGGCCAACATTCCCGGAGCCTCCCGGCCGCTGCAGCGCTCCACTTGCCAAGTTTAACTCCAGCAAGGCCCGGGGAAAGCATCACTTCTCCTGTGCAATCAACGTACTCCAATGGCCATGCTGCACACTCCCAGCTGCCTTCTGGTGTGCTGAGTATTTGGCTTTATTGAAGCACGAAGAGGCTGAAACCCCACTGAAAACACAAAATCCTTATTCGTGTTATAGTCGCATTTCCCTCACGGATCATATGAGCCCAGTAATGCTTTAATAATTAGAGCCCAGGTTGGTGTGAGCACACACTCTGCATTTTTCACTCATCAAGAAGTCAGAGCCTACCTTTTTATATCCCGAAGCATCTGTATCTGGAAAAGTCTGCTCTGATGCTCCTTGAATTTTATTACCATCCCTTCCTTTACAGAATCCAACTGACCGAGCCATGCTCAACCCTGGTCCCCAACTCCCGACATATGTAGAGATTCGATACACAACACAGAACAAAGGATAGCTCACCTTGCTGCAGGCGTACAACTCTGAAATCATAACTGCTTTCACATCTCATGAGCAACTGAAAATGGGAACTGAAGAGCACAGCAATGTAAAGCAACCTGAAACCCTCTCAGTTCTCCACATCAGAGTGATTAGACTTCAACCAGCACAGTCTGGCCACTGCTAGGCACTCCTGCAAACCTCTCCTCAAGTGTTATCTGTAAATCAAGGGGTATAAATCACACTAGGAAATGGGGCAGGGAAGGAGAGATGCAGAAAGCGCTGGCTTTTGTGGGGTGCTGAACAGATACCCTTTCAGAAGGGAGAGTGCCCAGCCCACACACGTCTGGCTGCAAAAGGGCAAGAGTGCCTTGGAATGTGCTTAGAGCCAAGATGTGGCTTTGTACAGGCAGGGTGTGCCTTCGGTAAGGAGAATCACGATAAAGAGCGAGAAAAATCAACAGTGCAATGCCTCAGCCTTGGTCAGAGCCTGCTGCGGACTGCACACGCCTGCACTGAGCTGAGCTGAGCCCCTTCTGCATGTTTTTACCTGCATAATGTTTCTGCTATTGCAAAGCTTTGTTTTACAGGGAAAGCTTTGCCTGAAGTGACGTTATCTAAGTGTTCTGTAAGGCAGGTATCATGGCAAGCAAAGGTTGCAAGAGATTCTCTTTCAAAGTCTCCTAATGAACAAAGAAGAAGACACATATCAAGTTGCCAGAGATGAGTACTGCGAGCATAAAACACCCTGGGAACAGAGTTCCTCCACCAATCTCACATATTCACTTCATAAAGACGGGGAATACAGATATCACCCTCCCCTTCGGCAAAGAAAAAGGAGAGATTCACATGGAACTGCATTGGCTTCATTATCAGCCTTTTATTCTGCTGCTGTTGAGCTGCCACAGCCATCAACCTTGCTGAAATAAGTCAGAGCAGTGAAGTTTGCAAGTTCACTGTGCACGTACAGACAGGCTTTCAAGCAAGCAGTTGAAATATGGCAAGAGGATTTATACTGTACACTGCCTTTGTTATTAATGAAGAAGCACTTTGCAACTAACAAAGTAATAGTAATAAGCATAGACAACCATTCATGCCAATAAACCACTTCAAAAGATATCATGTCTTTAAAAAACTCCTGGCAAGAACCCCTGGAAGAACAGGGACTTCTAAACCATAAAATCATTCTTCCAAGTTAAAATGACAAAGAAAGATGAATTTTGTTCAACAGATGTGAAACTTCCTTTACTTCATCACTTCTCAGAAAGAACTAGAAAACTGGGGTCTGGATCCATGGCTGTAAAAGAGCTCGAGTAAGTGATGGGAGAGCCTAGAAGTTAGCTCCCAGTGAGACACAGAGTGACTCCAAGAGGTTAGGATGTGCAGAAATAGGATACAGGGAGCACTCGGGATGCACAGCATCAGGATGGCAGCATCCAGCAACAGGCCGGAAGAGTTCCCAAAGCTGGATGAAGAATCTTCTGGCTGTACTCCAGTACCCAACACAAAAACCAGGGCTTGGGGGTAACACGTTATTTTGTGTACTGCTGCTTGCAGAATGGAGCAGGTTCTATCAGTAAAAGCAGCTTAGGGATCATAAAAGGGATCATAAATTTCAGTTTTCACAGTGCTTTCTGCATGCAGAGCTTAAAAAGGTTTGCAAATGCTTTTAGAGATGGTGAAAAGGAAGTTCAAAGTTGTCCAACCTCACACAACCGCTTACAATAGCACAGTGGGTAGAAATTAATCCTCTGGCCAGAGCCCTTAGAAGGAAGTATCCTCATCTGACTGCACCCATCGGAGTTTCAATTAACAGATTACCACGCAGACCATGCCAAAGGGAAAAGCAGAGGAAGAGTTTTCAAGTAGCTTTGTATGAAAAACTGTCTGCAAAGTGCAGAAACACCAATTGGTGACAACTGCCCAAACAGGACAACGGAGGATACAGCACAGGATTAGGAATGCAAACCCCATCATGGCATAAAAGCACATCCACAAACAGCAGTTTATGCCCTGCCTCAGCCCCTAGCACTGCCTGCTGCAGCCCCAGGAAGGAATCCTTCTCTCTGCGGGAGCAGAAAGTAGATGAGCCCGGGAATGAAGAGATCACTACAGTATTTAAAGCTGTGAAGAGTGAAACCACTGAAGCCTGAATAATTTGCAACAGGCATTTAAATATAGCTCTGCATATAACCGGTTTAAATGCTAATGTGAATCAAACAGAACCTCTGTGATTTAGCAACCTTAAAAGCATGCAGACCATAGCCACGTAAGTCAGTCAAATACTCACCGAGACCGACACATCCTCTATTTTCCTTTTAGCGCTGGAGTCAAATAAGACATTGCGTCCTCTCCTCTCGCAGTCCTGGTACACGATCAGTCGGATCTGGCTTGGGTCAAACTCCGGCAAAGGCCAGCTTTGATTGAAAAATACAAGAGCAAAAGGAACAATTACCACAGCTCTTCATTACACTGTTCTTTCTGCATTATCTGTATATACAAAGCATGAAGCTGAGCAAATGCAATGCCATTTCATCACACCCTTTCATCCTGTAGCCAGAATCATTTCTGGCATAAACAGCATCAATCCACTACAAACACATACAATGACGTGCGCAGCATTACCAGTTCTTGTCCTCTGTTTTGTGATAGTGAATGTTCCCTTCAAGTTCCAGCTTTTTGAAATCAAAGTCATGGGAAAACTCAGCTTTTGTGTTTAAAGACCAAAACCCAACAACCAGAACCCGCAAGTCCCTCATGATTGCAAGCACTAGCTTGAAAGCATTCACAATTCAAAAGCAGAAAGGTCTATATGCACAGCGGCCTCTCGCTTAAGTAATGAGTTTCTGCATTTGCAGCCATGGGTTGGCAAGGCCCTGAACTCCACAGCTGAAAAGATGCAAAGCACCTTTCCACCCTTCTTCAGGTTTCACACTGTAGTAACATATGTGTATAGAACTAACTGGAGTATTACAAACTAGAACGTTCAGACTGATTTATATGCTTTGATGCTGGGAAAGCAAGCGCCACATGTAGCTTGGTCCTGACTATATTCAGGTCCTCACTGCATTCAGAAATAATCTCTTCTAACACACCTATTCCCAACTGGTTTTGTAGGGAGGAAAGGAGCTTCCTGAGCCTCTGCCTTTCCCCAGTGCCTCTGACTCGGGCCTTGGCAAAGGGAGCACTTGCTTGAGGGCTCAGGCTTGAACACCAACTGTATAACCTTGTCATCACATTCAATTTCCATTTTAAAACGCTGGCCATCACAGCCCAGCAATTCCTGTTGCCCATGGGCTTGGGAATCCATTTTCACCGGTACCTTCTCAGTTCTTGGAAACAAGATGCCTGCTCTATCCATGAAACCAGAGGGAATCATCTTTCAGCTAGTTACAAGCCATTTCCTAGATCAGGTGAAATTCTATCTTTCTCAGCCTTGGCTTTTAGGCGAGCTGCATTAGCGTGAAACCCCAAGAGGTGAGAAACCAGGCACTGGAACTTTCCAGCCGTTAATGAAGGACACAGGCTCCCTGTTTACAAGCTGTACATTTATTGCAGAAGGAAGATACCTGTAAGAGGTAATATGGATTAAAGCAAACCTGGCACAGCAGACTCCAAGATTATGGTGCACTTTCGCTGTCCCTCATTAGCTAACCAAAAGGTTTCTTTCTCGGCACACATGCTCTATGCGATCAGTATGTGAATGATGATTTATAGGCCAACAACTCCTATAACAGGTCACTGCATCAATTTGATCACCAAAGCTATGGTTGCTTATCTGAAGTTTTTAAGACTCTTCAACTTAGATCCACAGGCTTTACACCTACTGTGGTCTCAGGGAGGTGAAACTAAGCACCAAGACATACAGTTACTTGCTCCCTTGAGAGAGGAAATCCATTTCCTAATCTGCTCACCCCCACCATTTAGCAACAGGAGAGGAAAACAGAAGCTGCAGGAAGAGAGTCAGCCACGAATGGCAAAAGCAGCTTATTACAAAAAGAAAAGCTTGAGCAACTTGCAGCTGAAGCAATGGGCTGTGTAGATTTGGGGGCAAAGAGCTATGCACCCTCTCTAGGCACCTAAAGCCAAGCATCATCCACAGAGGGACGTGCTCACATGAAGAGTGGACAGCAAACCAAGCAAGTCTGTCCCTTAAACCAAGCACAGAGACAAACACAGAGCAGAGCTTACAGCTACCGGGTGCTCTGCTCATGGACCCCATCATGCATATCAGAGAACGTAAAACAATAACATTGATGTTGTCTGATGTGTATTTGAGCGTGGTCAGCACTAGAGCCTGCCTTCAGCGAGGGGTGCAGAGGCGAGAGCGGGATGAGCTGGCTTCCTGGAGGAACCATCTCCATATATTTCAGTGAACTCCATGGAAGTCTGGAAACTCATCTTGCTTCCAGTTACACCACTGTGGTGCCTATAAAGAAACACTATGCGACAATAACAATGAATTCCTTGCCAAAAAGGTACTATTGCTTGCTCCACCCTTGCAACACATTTCATTCTCCTCCACGCTCAGACAAAAGCATCGCTTCCATTACCTAGTGCTTCTGATATTTGACTTTGAAATTACTGGCAAAGAAGGGCAGTAGCTGTTCCAGATCTTAGGGAAGTCTACTTATAAAAAGCTCCAAGAGCAGATTACACACTAAGAGGAGAGAAAGCTAAATATAAAACTCTTGCTGTATTCGGAAACATACTGGATCAAGGTAACAAGAGCTTGTTTACTTCTCAGCTGCTTCACATGACATTTTAACTTTCTCTAGCCGAGCTTTTAGGTGATATTAACCCCCGTAATTGGTGGTAATTCCAGAGAAGCGTTATCTCTGCTACATAATGGAGTCCTGAAGCACATTTCAGCCTTGCAGAAACATTCCCTGGCAATAGCGGGCCACTTCCCAAACCCGGAGAAACTTGATGAGAGCTGGGGAAAAGTTCATTTCGATAGACAGTAAACAGAGGCAGGCTGGCACCTCCGACCCAGCCCCACCAGGAGGAAGCAGGACACTGAGCAGCTTTGCTTTCGTTGTTAGCAGCTTTGGAATACCTCTACACATGATAGCTGGGTAGATTATCCCTAGAAACGTCCAAATTCCTGCGTGCAATCCACAGGGCACGATCTCAAAACAAACAGACCAGGGCAATACTCCAGCGCCAATGAAAACTGACCTAGATCTACTGAAGAGAATTAGTTCTGTTTATAAATGGAAACCAACTTTGACATTTAACTGATGTTTTCCTGAGATCCTCATAGGAAAAGCAGGAGATGCAGAATCAGATGTTCCAGCAATGTTAATGCAAGGCATCTCCTGCGCTGTTCTGAAGTGACAGCTCTCCTGTGTGACCTATCTACCGCTCTTTGGTATTCCTCTGAAACTGATTGAAGAGAACACAGAACCAAACAGGGAACAAACAAACATAAAAGCCATCACTGAGAAAAGCCCAACACACTTTTACCAGTGGAAGCAATTGGGAAGCTAGTGCTGCAAGCTCATGCATTGAGCAAGAGGAGAAACAGCGAGCAGGACACCAGCCCTAGGGAGATCTCCACTACACAAATAGTGGCTCTTCTTGAATGAGATGTTCGGAAACATCCATATGAATAAAAGGGGTGGAAATCCATTGATATATAAATGCTGTGTGGGATATTTCGGAAGCAAATCCTGTACAAGCAGCTCTCACCCAAGGACAGCCCAGTGGAGGTCAGAGGGGACCTCTGAAGTCACCTGGTCCAACCCCCCTGCACAGATGCTAAGTACAAAACACAAAAGGAACGGGATTCTTTGGGACAGAAAGGCAAACCTTCATGTGAATAACGATGAAATTATCAGAAATGCATAATAAAGAAACCAAGGCCTGAAAAATGGTATTTTCCTGCATGTTCACACTGAAGTACTACTATTGTTCAGCCCTTCTCTTTCATTCGTTTTGGTTTGCTGCCTTTTTCACCTTCAACCACTAGGAATATTATCTGTAGTTCACATTTAGAGCTCCATTGCATGCTTCCCGACACCTGCACTGCGAGTTGCATGGCAATCCACAACTCCAAATGCTCTCCAAAGACAGACTTTTCTCGTGTATCTAATTCCTGGAGTTTATTACTCCCACAGACTTTTCTCAGCAAGAGGCAAGCGAATGGCTTTAAATTGCTATTATGACACTGTTTGCAAGCTGCAGCAGATGAAACAACAAACACAAATCCTTCATTACCACTCCACCAATTAAACCATGAGATTTTCCCCTGTAATTGAAAGCAAACACATTCCTTCCTCCTTGTTTCCACTGCAACAGAAGCAGCACTTCTTCATTACCTTCAAGGTTTAGCTCAATACTACTTTTCCTCCTGCCTGAGACTTTACCTGCAAAACTATTTCATACTAACACAGCTTAGATAGCATCCCCGACTGCCTTTTAATAATTAACAGCTCTTTTAGGAGTCTTAAAGCAAACTGACCAAGGTATTCAACAGGTAGTTCTAGAAGAGCTGGCTAAAAGGTAAAGTAGCTCAAAGCCAGCCTGTGACTAACCACTGGAGAAGTAAGTTGAAACTATCAAACTATTGTTTTCCTACATCATGTTACCCATAGTTATAAAAATTGCCTGGTGATGAATCACTTGGAACTATTTTTAAAAGGATCTACGCAAATGATATTTATAGTTTATGCCAGCTTATCTGTTCTGCGTGGTTTTCGTGTTAGCACCTTGGTTAAAGGCTGCCAGGCACAGCCAGGGCAGAGCAGGTCTACCCTGCTCCACGCCTGCCATGTGAAAGGAAACATCTTCCTTTGTTCCTGTTGAGCATCAGGACAAAGGTACAGGGATCCCCAGGGCTCATCTCCAACTCCTGCAGGTGATACTCTCCATGTGCTGGTGTTGCTACACAGGTGCTTAGACCCAGCCAGCCTCTACATGGCACTGGACAGAGGTTGTCCCTGTCTTGAAGGGCTTACACTGCAAATATGAGCTCACTGCACAGGGTGCATTGGGACGTTTGAGATGCAGATTATCTCCATAGAGATGCACATCCACATCAAAGCATTCTCACCTGTACATAAAAAGTCCAGCAGTATTTAGGCTCCTGCGCTTTCTTGTAAGGAAGAGTGATCAGAAGCAGAAGCAAAATGGTCCTTGCCAAGTCCAACCAATACATCATACACCTCTCACCCTTACTGAGGTGTCTTTTCCAATGAGGAATTCCCTTCTCCTGCCCAAATTCCTCTGCACATTTATCTGCGAGTGATTTGGTTTCTCGTTTGGCTTTGAGAAGACACAACGAAAGTTGAGCACATGGGACACATGGGAAGGGTATCACACATTTTAATACCTTCTTAGAATCATAGTATCATAGAATAGTTAGGGTTGCTGCAATTCAATCATTCACTTCTTACTGGTCCATTATTGTAGCAGGACATCTGTGCAGACCTTTCTGAAAGAGCACAACTCATTTGGAAGCAATGAAAACAGCAATGTATGGCATGTTAATGATGCTCCCAGCCTTGGAAGATCATCCATCAGCCTTTTTTAGAGAGGCATGGGCAGATTATCTATTTTTTCAGAATACCACCTGAAACACAACAGAACTTCATGAGGATTCACATGACAAGGGTGATTCAGGCTGATCTGCAAAGCTGGCATTTTCAGCGAGATTCCCCTTCCATGTTGGTGACACGAGTATAAGGCTGTGAGGAGGAAGAGCCCTAGAGAAACCACGGGGCCAATACTTGGAAGACAGTTTACAAGCCATTGGTCTTTCAAAAGCTGAGGTCACTCCAGGGTTGTGGGACCGCTGTGGTGAACGCCTGCTGATTCTGCAGAGGAAACCAGCGTTTGTGACTTGACCACAGCCACGGAGGGAGCCCGTGACGATGGGTTGCGAAGGAGCTGACCCAGCACCCTGGGTGATGCTGCTCTCCATCACGCTGACCTCAGTGGGGTTTCTCAGAAGCCAAGGAGTGGCTTGGAAGAACTGATAAATGG
Organism: Psilopsiagon aymara; assembly: GCA_024733675.1. Classification (NCBI taxonomy): domain Eukaryota; kingdom Metazoa; phylum Chordata; class Aves; order Psittaciformes; family Psittacidae; genus Psilopsiagon; species Psilopsiagon aymara. The sequence continues at coordinate 8,989 of JANRGW010040733.1, forward strand.
ATTACCTCAGGGACAACCAGCCATGAGGGGTGCTTGCTGCGGTTGCATTGTTCGGGTTAATCACAAGCAAATCAGGTTTTGTTTAGAAAACAGAGATCCCCTTCCATGTCTTGAAGGAGGGTGACAGGTCCACAGGCACTGCAGCACCGTCGAGGTCAGCTCCATGCTCCATCTCTAAGTCTGTCTCATTAATTTACCAGCTTAGCAATCCTCACCTTGAATAGCTGCACTACTTGAGCTCCAGGAAACTTCTCCTGCTTATACTAAGCACATACTGTACACTAGGAACATAGTCAGCCAGGTATTTCACACTCGGTATAATAAACTTGGACCTAAACTTCAACTGGCTCCCAAGGTCCTTAGCTCTGTCCAGTTCTTCAACTGTACATGAAGCTACTTTAGTTTGCTTTCATTTTTTTCCTCCCTTTTACCAAGTCACTTGGCTCTCATTAAGACATCTGATTAATACATGAGCCAGATGCCTTTCCACAAGCAAGAAGATGCAATATCTACAAGTTAGATGCAGTCTGGTTAACACATTAATCATAACCTGGAGCGTGATACTGAAAATAAGACAGGTTGGAAGGGTCTGTTAAAGACATACAGCGCTTTGAGTAAGCCTGCAATTTACACTGCTTCAGAATCCACAATTAGTAATTTCATAGAGTGGTTTTGGGACTACTTCAGGTATGTCATTTCAGAAGGTGCTTGCTCAGCTTCTAGCTGATTTAAGCACATCTATCCCCTCAAACACATGCACATCCACACACATGCTCTATTCCTTTTGGAATATCTGTTTTAAAACACCACACAAACGCTCCTTAGTTACATTCATTAGCACTGAAGACAACGTTTCACATTATTCAACCAGACTGCATCTCCCTCTGCAAAATTACAACAGCTAGCAGCAATTCAGGGGGGACCCCCCCCCCCATTTGTGTCGTTTAGCATGGAACTGGAAGAAGAATTGGCAATAAATTAAATCTCCAAAAGCTTCACAGCTCTGTGAAGTTATTAAGCTTTCCAATAATTAAAATCATCTCAAGAGCAGTGCAGTGACCGTACCTGGGAAGCATCTTTGTCCCCCGAGCCGCTCCACTTTCCAAAATCCCTATAAACTCCTGTTGTGCCCGGCTGCCAACTCAGGTTAATAATAGCAATGAGCCATATTCATCCAAAACCACAAGACTGTCAGGTGACATATCAAGAGGTCTGAATTTAACTCAAACAAAAGACTCTCCATGCTGCAATGCAAAAAAGGCTTAATCCTAGCAACAGGATCCCAGAAACCACCTTCAAGGCAGCAGCTCTTCGGAGCTCAAAAGAGGCGTTTGTGCGGGGCTGCGGCCGCACTGCCCCGGAGTTTCATAACCCCAATCCTGCCCCTCCATTCTGGTGCACAGCCCACGAAAACACCGCTTCCCCGCTCCGTTGTCTCCTCCGGTGCATTGCTGCAGAGATCAATCTAATTCACGGGCAGGCTCAGCGCAGAGCCGGGGCGGACATGTCAGCCCCATCTATCCTCCTCCTCCTCCTCTAGCGATCCCGATCCGAGTTGAGCCCCCGGCCGCCGTCCTGCACCTCCGCCAGCCGCCACCGTCGGGAATTCAGCCTGCTCGGATGAGAACGGGGGGGGGGGGGCAAAGCACCGCGGCCTCCTTCCAGCCTGCACCCCCCCTCCAGGCTCTACATTCCTGGGAACGCCGGGATGCCAGTGCCGGAGCCCGGGGAGCGGAGGCAGCGGCCGAGGGGTGGAAGAGCGGGCGCTGACAGCCATCATGTGACGCTGCTGTCAGCGGGGCCACCTGCAGCCGCCATCCGCCAACGGCCCCGCACGGAACCGCGGGCTCCGAACGCCGGGCGGCACCGGGGGATGCTCGCGGGTAACGGGGAGGGGGGATCCGGGGCCAGAGCGGCTCTGGAGCGTGTTTGTACGGAGGAGTGAAACCCGCCCGGGTCCGGCCATGGTGGCAGCACCCGGCCCCCTCCCAGCGGCTCCCATGCGAACAAAGGCAGCAGTGTGTGTCCTGCGCGGGCTCATTGATATTACGAGGGAAGCACCGGGAACGTGAATGCTGGAGAAGAGAAGGCTCAGTGGCTTGTAACAGCCTTCAAACAGCCAAAGGGGCCGCAGGAAACCTGGAGAGGGGCTTTGGACAGGGGATGGAGGGACAGGAGAGGGGAATGGCTTTAACTGCCAGAGGGGA
>JANRGW010040734.1:1783-43999 GCA_024733675.1 Psilopsiagon aymara
CTAGATAAGACTACCTTAGCATAAAAGGAAATAGGACTTTTCAGAAAGATCAGTTTGCTTAGCTGGGTTAATGTGCAGTTTCATTAATGTCTTGGCACACATAAGGCTAAAGAAATACGTAGGTGGGGCCTTGCTGTTGAGACTGTTACTTAGGAAGACTGGGAATTGCCCCTTTGACATTTATCTCAAAATAAATTCATCTTTAAGCTATTGTTTTATTTTTCTGTGTAAGGTCGATGAAACCATTTACAGAAAGTTTTCACTTAAAAATGAAAAGCAAAAGTAATGTTAAGGTACTAGTTAATTACAGGCCTTTAATCTAGAATTAGAAAGTAGGAGAAGACTGGAGCTCTTACTTGGCTCAGGTTATGCATGTGGACTTTGCCAGCATGTATGATCCGGAGCAGAGTAGCACAATTTCTTCTGTAATTGTGCTTCTAAATTTGTACTGTAGACAGCAGTGTAGTGCTTGATTATCTCTACTGACTTTAATGAACTAGCTTGACTACTGGAGAACTTCAGTTATAACTGCCTGGGGCTCCAAGGAAACTAATTTACTCCCTAGATAACGTGTAAAAATAGATTGGGTGGAGCTCTGGGCTGTTCTGTCTTGGCAGCTTCTGGTACATAAGGTAGCTAATTTAAAACTAGCATCAGTATCACTTTATTATACTGCTTTGTGTGAACTGCTGTTAGTTTTTTTGTACACGTATAGGCTGCGTCCACCTTTTTATAGCTAGGTGATTTTTTACACTAAGGTTGCTTGGTCCTGTGTTTTCATATCACTCTGGCTTTGAACTTTAAAACTTACTTTGAAGTAACTTTTTTGAAAAACATTACTGTTCATTAAATCAAGTACGGGCCCAATGGGTTTTTTATTTCTTTGGTCGTAAATGCTGTACAGTGTTCTGTTGACTGAGGTATGTACAGTTGTATATACATAGCTCAGTGTGAAGTTATAATCCAGTCCTGTGGTGTTTAAGTACACCCAGCTTAATTAAGAAGTCTAAAGCATGTGCAGAATCTCTTTAGAGTTTGGGGTATTCACCTGTGCAAAATAAACCACATTACTGAGAGGTGTGAAGTGTTCATTTAATAATTTCTTGAGAAAAAGTATTTAAAAAATTGCTATAAAGTTTTCAGAAATTAAGCCTAAATTTAGTCTCCAAAATCTATTTAGGCTTTGAAAAGAAAACAGTATTCAAAATCCTCATCTGTCTTTAACTTCAGCATTTCTTTTATATCAGCACACTCGTTATTTTAAGAATTTTGAATGAACTAAAAATCATAACTTTTGAGTATTTGTAAGCATTATCACATACTTAGTATGAAGTACTAATTAATTTTAGAGTCAACATTCCGAGAGCTACAAGTGCTTGTGAGTGATTTGGAGTAAGAGCTTCTGTGAAATAAAGTTGCCTTGGGCAGCATTTGTTTCTTGATGTATGAAATTGTTTCACTTTTTAAAAACAAACAAAAAAACCCAAAACAAATGGAGTTGTCTTGAAATAGACCAATATGGAGACCAAATGGAGATTCCTGATATAGGCTATTATGTGCATTAATCAATAGAATTATGAAGAATATTTGATTTTCAGTAGCTGATGGTTACAGGGATATATAGAGAGGTACGTATATAGATATGTAGTCCTTCTATCCCTCTTGCCTATATGCTTGCTGTAATTTTTTATATATTAAGAAAAGAAAAAGACCTGATGAGGCTCTCCGTTGCTGCTCTGAATTTACTGGTACGTGTCCAGCATAATCAAGATTGCAGTTAATGGAGATGGTTTCAGTTATTTTCTGGTGTGTATGTGTGGAGATTTCTTAAATTTAAGAAATAAATTTACCAATGTTACCATTCTTATTTCTATATTCCTTTTATAAATTGTCAATTAAGTTGATTTAGAAACCCTAGAGAGAACAGTAATGGGACATGAGCTTTTAATATTTAGATAGAATACTTTTGCTTGCATGATTTCTAAACAGAAGCCGAGGAGAGTATACAGCTGACTTGGAATAGAGAACAGAAGTGATATTTCTACTTACCAAGTGATTAAGGAGGAAAAAAATATTAATATTGGGAGATATATGTGAAGTGTTGTTGTTACATGGAAAGTTACTTACTGATGTATGTGAATTGGTTAAGAAAGCTGATCTCACAGAAAAGGATTTGTTGATATTATTTAAGTAATGTATTTGAAATTATTTGTATGTGTAGAATTGATGAGTTTCTAGATTTATTAGTATTTGTTAATAATTGAATGCTTGCATTTTTAGGTAAAATTTGGAAATACAACATTTAAGACAGATGTGTATCCCAAATCACTTAATCCTCAATGGAATTCTGAGTGGTTCAAATTTGAAGTAAGTATTTTTTAAGAGTTTGTGTCTATATACGCAGTCTGGTTTAGATGTCCTTAATGAAATAATTTCATTTCAGGGAGAAAATGAGTTTGAGAGGTGAAGTGTTTTTTGTTTAAATGCACATGAAGCCTTTTCAGCAAACCTATTTACGGTGAGACATTGTTTGCTGAAGGTGTCTCTTTGGCTTTTCAGAGCTGTTTATAAAGATAAAAGCTTGCCAGATTGGATCCACCTCAAATGTTATTCTGGGTAATACTAAAAAAGACAAGGCGGAGGTGAAAGTAGGGGGAAAATAGCATAAAGGTTCAGGCTTCAGATATCAGTATGCTTGCATTTTTTTTAAAGGGGTAAATTTAGTAAGGAAAGTTAATTGCTATTTAAAATGCCACCTTGGGTTGCAAAAATAATGCACTTGACAGAGAAGAAAACAGAATTCCTATGAGAAAATTACCAAATAGAGAGCTTGGCAACAATTGTTGGACATTTTGTTTTCCAATTTCCTTATGTAATAATGAGGGCACTCGGTATTTTCCCGTAATTGCTTCTCAATGCTTTCTAGGATGTAATTCATTGATGCTCTTTGACATTATGCCCTGAACAAATGTTCATGTATTTTTTTTTTAATTTTTTTTCCTTCATTTTTTAATAACAGAAAAAGATATTTGGGATAAATTAATTGTTAAAAAAATTGGATCAATCATTCTGTCATTTATAGTGTTCTAAGGTAATATCACTGCATAAACATGATTGAAACTCTGTACATGTACTAAGTGATGTAATAGCTAGTAATGTTAGAAACATTTTTGAGCAAATATAAAATAGTAAGGTTAGGCAGATAATTATTCAATACAATACTTAAGAGCATCTCTTAATCAGCAGTCCATGTTGATTAAAAAGGTGGTTCTTTTTTTTTTTTTTTTTCCTTCTTTTTAGTGCCTGGGCTCATTTTTTTGTGGGGGAGAGGAAAGAGCTGATCTGTGTGGAGGGTTAACTGTTCATAGGGAAAGAGGTTTTTTTGGCAATAATTGAAGTCTCAAAATTCTGTCTTTTTGCATGGAAAAATGGATTTGGGAAAGAAAAGAGCTAAACAGCAACAATGGGGGAAAAAGAATTCCGTATTTCAAAGAGTGGAAAAACACTAGCTCTTGAAGACGTGTGTGTGTGTGTGTGTGTGTGTGTGTGTGTGTGTGTGTGCAGTTTGATCCTTCTGCAAGGCTGTAGTGCTGTAAACACTTAGATTAGTCATCCCATTGCACCTGGCAAACTTGATTCATCATTTGTGACATTCAACACAAAAAGCTGTAGAATGTCTGTATATCCTAAAAAAACAATTGAGGTGTCTGCAGGTAGATTGCAGGTAATTGTTTAATAAAGCGCATGTCTGAAATGACTGGATTTTAACAGCAGGGTGTATAAATGCCCTCTTTTAAGCCACTGATCAGTTTGGGAGGGTGAGAACACCAGTAATCATAACTTCAGAGTATAACAGTCTTCTGAGATGCTTTATCCGAAGTTTTGCTTTTTTTCTAAATGAACAGTATACATACTTTTTTGTGGAGATGGGTGAACAATCTAGGGAATGTGACTTAAAACAAATTATATGCAATTTTACAATGTGTAATTACTGTAATCTTGCTTTTCTGTTCTCCCAGTGGCAACTGTGGCTTCAGGATCTCACTAGTCCGTGAAGGGTAAAATCAAAATAAGTGAATGTGTTGTTTAGATACAAGAAATCAAAACTGCAGATCTATCTCTGTCACATCACTGTACATAACTAACTCTTTTTTTTTTTTTTCATGTTTTTCAGCAGCATTTCGTTGCATTTTTTAAAAATACTGAGATTCCATGTTAATATTTGTTTCTAGGTAGATGATGAAGAGCTACAAGATGAGCCTCTCCAGATCACAGTTCTTGATCATGATACCTACAGTGCTAATGATGCCATTGGCAAAGTGTACATAGATATTGATCCTTTGCTCTACAGTGAAGCAGCTACAGTTATTTCAGGATGGTTTCCAATCTATGATACCATTCATGGTAAGACTTGCTAATTTGAAAGTAAAACAATCTTGCTTGAGATGTAATCTGCTTCTTACAGTCTTCATTTATGTAAGCTGCCTTCAGAAATTTGTAATAATTTTAGCCTTGGGAGCTGCAAAGCTACTTTTCTGGTGTTTTTTTTCCTTATTTCTGGCATGGTAGTTTCAGGCTTGGCAGAACATCTTCCATTGAACTTGTGACAAGTGGAAAAAATCTTCACTTGGTATTTAAAATAGTTACTGCAGAATTGAGATTACAAAAAAAAAAATAGTCCAAACTTACTTTTTCAATTGCTGTGTGTTTACTAAAACAATATACTCTTACTGAAGGCACTTGGGATGTGCCTTCCTGAGATGTGAGATAAACTCCACTTGAGATGGAGGGACAGGACATTACATACCTTCAGCATGAAGTACAGGATGAAATAACCTTTTCCCTGCAGAAATTACTCTCAGTGCTAGGTAGATTTCATCAGAATATCTTGAAGGTATGAGAACATGAAGTTAATGATGGTTTTGCCTTTGGTTTTAATGAAACACAGCTTTTGTTCCAGAAAGTCAAGGTCGGTTTACAGCAATTAGCTTGCTGCTTGAATACCTTAATGCAAAACATCTTTGTCATTGCCATTGCCACCCTTGTTCATTATCCATTTTACATAGACCCAGCAATGTTAAGAGCTAATTATAAATCCTTGTTGGAACATAATTAATGGTATTTACTAGATGATCATCATTACTGATGTGAACTATTTTCTATGTTTAAAACAGTTATATTGAAGAGGTTGGTTTTCTTTGAGAAATATACATTTATTTTCTTATCCTTTTATTCCCTTCGCATTTTACTGTTACACATTTCTGTTTGAAGTTACATTAGGTGAACACCGTTCTTAGGATGTGTACATCTTGTATCACTGAGAGAATTAGATTTCTCTATATTTTTCTAGATCTGTTAGCATTTCACAGTTTTTTTCTATTTAAGAAAAATTAGAATTCTTGTATTTTCATGCTCATACTAGTAGATTCTATCTTCATCTTTATCAAACAGTAACTGGTGCTTCCTTTAAAAAAAAAGTTTATAAATTTTTATTAATTTTTTTGTTTGCACTTCAACATGGTTATCTATGAAAATATATCAACCCAAGGCACTTCCTGTTATAGTAGCTGAAGGCTTCTTTCTATTGGAATTTTGGAAGATAGGTCTTGTTAACTTGTTAACTTTTTTATACTAATGTCAGAGTCAGTGTACAAATTTAATGCTTTTGTTTGAGTGTCATATAGTTAGGTGGTGAAGGCTTCTGAAGGCACTAGAGATCAGACTCATCAAGAAATTTAGTCCTCAATGCATCAGAACCTGTAATATGAGAAATGATTGTATTGGTGGGAAAAAAGAACAAAAAGCTCAGAATAAGAAAGCAGAAAAATCAAAAAAGAATGTCTGTGTATTGAGAAAGTATTCCGTTAGTGAGGTTTAATTGTGGCCAAAAATTAAGCTTTGTCTATAAAGTCTGTAATACCTTATTTTTTGCATAATTCTTCTCATAGTCAAAAGTATTTTACAAACTTTTACTGTGCCACTTTGCGGTTCTAGAGAGAACCGTGCATATTCTCATTGGATTGAAGTTCAGAGAGTAGCTTTGCTGCAGTTTTGAAACCATTTCAGGGAGAAAATGTAAAAGCTTTTTGGTGTTGGTGAGAGCGTTGTGATGTAGACAGACTCCAGCTTTAAAGCCACTATACTCAACAGTAGTACTTCCAACCTTTTGTGCTAGGATATCTTGGGATGGTCACAGTCCTTACACTGATTTATACCTGTTCTGCATTGATGGTGCAGGTCACAGGAGCAGTGAGACTGCACAGGAGCATCGCACACCATAGCAGAGGCCACTGCAGTATCAGGAGGCTCATGGCTTCTCTTTTCCCAATCTCATTTTTCTTCTTTAGTCCTGTTCAGTGCAGCATGTATTTGAGGACTGTTGCTTGCCCAGCTGCAGCCTCAAAGGCTTGACAGAACTAGATGCATCCTCTGATGCAGCATCACTGAAGCAGATCTGAGGAGCAAGGAAATACCTTCCTGCTCTTCTGGTCCAGGCTAGAGCTGACGCATGAACTGCCAGTTGAGCTGAACAGTTCTAGCAGGGTTGTAGTACCTTCTTTGCAGAAAAAACTTAATTCATTATAAATAGTGCATTAATTACTAATAATAGGTATTAATTAATATGAATACTTTTATATTTCTGATACAGCTTCTAATTTTTCATGGGTTTTATTGGCAGGTATACGTGGAGAGATCAGTGTGGTGGTGAAAGTAGATCTCTTCAATGACTTAAACAGATTTAGGCAGTCATCCTGTGGAGTCAAGTTTTTTTGCAGTAAGTAGAGGAAAAAGGTATTTTTGAAAAGAAAACTTCCCCCTGCTCATCCTTCCCCCCGCCGCCTTTTCTTTTTTATCCTGTTCTGTCAGTCTCCCTTCTTTTACCAGGTCATAGCATAAGCCCAGTGGAGATTACATTGAAGCCAGTAGCAAATGCAGAAAATTATTTAGTTTGCTTAATTTTTTTTAAATAAATATTTTCTGTCTGTATTTTAAAACAATGTAAATATCCCCCTTGGATATGTCCCCATTTTAACAGAAAATTCTGTACATTAGTTTCTGGACTTGTTAGCATCACTCATGATGTGTAATTTTCTGTTTTTCTTGGAATTCTTGGCTCACAGACTTATGCCTTACATTTTTTACCTTTTTTTTTTTTTTTTTAACAGCTACATCTATTCCTAAGTGTTACAGAGCAGTAATAATTCATGGATTTGTGGAGGAGCTTGTAGTTAATGAAGACCCAGAATACCAGTGGATAGACCGAATTCGTACACCAAGGGCATCAAATGAAGCTAGACAAAGACTTATTTCACTCATGTCAGGTATTAAACGTGTAGGCTGTAATGGTTGTTGCTACTTTGAAACATATTCACTATTTAAATATGTGATTTAAGACAATATTGCATATTATTTTTAGTAGTAGTTATGTTTATTATTTTAGTTCACAGTATGTGCTGTTTCTGAAGGTTCTTTTGTCCTAACTATGGCCATTATTCCTGACTTTTCCCCCTAAACTTCCCCTGTTTAGGTTTAAACCCATTACCCCTTGTCCTGTTGCTGCAGTCCATGATGAAGAGTCCCTCTCCAGCATCCTTGTTAGGTGCCTTTCAGATACTAGAAGGCTGCTCTTCTCCAGCCTGAACACAGCTTCTCTTTTTCAGCCAGAAGAGCCTCAATTTTCTCAGCCTATCTTCATGTGCGAGGTGCTCCAGCTGCAATTATGAGCTAATTATGTTTTGTTTTGTAGGTGAATTGCAAAGGAAGATTGGCTTGAAAGTGCTTGAGATGAGAGGAAATGCTGTTGTTGGGTATTTGCAGTGTTTTGATTTGGAGGGAGAGTCTGGACTAGTGGTACGAGCCATAGGAACAGCCTGCACATTGGATAAACTAAGTAACCCATCAGCATTTTTACCTGCATGTAACTCCCCATCCAAAGAAATGAAGGAGTAAGTATGAATTAATATTTTGTAGGGAAACAAGTTTCATCTCTCTTCTTTTCATACTCATTCAATTTTACATAACTGGTGTGATTTCTTTCTTTTTTTTTTTCCCCAGAATTTATTTTTCTTTATTTGTCTGCAACAAGGTTTATATTGCACAATTTTGAAGTGTTTTAGGTTGGATTACTTAAGTTATTTCCTTAGAAGCTGGAGTGGTAATCCTTACTTACTATGACTTTTTTGAATTTATATAGCAGTGGTATTACATATCCTTGTGTTGCGATCCACCAATTTCCAAACTAATAATTAGTTCTGCTTTGGCTATGTTTGTACGGTAAACACATATGTGAGGGCTTCTTATGACAGAGCTTCTGTTCAAGATTTTCCAAGTTCAGTACAGTCAGGTTTATGTGTTTATGCTGAGCATGTAAGAAAAGACAAATTTTGAATTCAGACAGTTCTGTCAGTGACTCAGTGAATGACCCTGAAGTAGTCTTGTCTTTTTTTGTGTGCTTTGCTTTTTACTGTTGCAAAACAAGTAGGGCTGTTGCTGAACAGGTCTAGTTAAATAGTGTACTTGCAGAGAAAACTTGACGATGAGAGATAGAATTTCTTGATCTTTCTGATACCTATTGCAGCACCAAGCACAGTTTGAATACATTTTTTTAAGTGTGCATACAAGTTAATAGAAAAATACTTGCAGTCATCTTTAAATTGTTAACTACTTTGTTGTTTGGATAAATTAGTTAATTTCTGTTTGGTAGAGCGATGCAATTTCGGGAAGGAAAAAGCAGCACCAAAAAGTATACTGCTTACACGATGATTCCAGAGTATTAATTGAAGTATCCATTTTCATGAACTGTTGTGTCATTGCAGTAGTGATTAGGCATTTTTGTCATGCAGGCATCAGTATGCTCTCACATTGCAAAATTAGTGGTTTCTCTTTCAAATCGTAGCTTGTTTAACTTGTCTTAATTTTAAAAATTTACCATCAAAAGCACTTCTGGATACAATGCAGCGTAAAATAACGGTGGTTAAAAAAGAAAAGGTAGGCCTGGTAACTACCAATTTAAAAAGTGTTCATAAATAAATCAGTAGCTTTCACCCTGGAGCAAAATGTGCTAATGCCACCCCTGAGATAATCCATGTTCAGCTTGGTGGTGGATATTGTATGAACCCCTCAGCCCAAAAAATGGGAGTGTTTCTCAAAACCAGCAAAATCAACTAATACTTCTTATTCTTGGCTTTACTAACTTGATGCCCTGGTGCCAGAGAATCAATTGCACATTCACAAGCTAGTGCTTAAGCTGTTCCTTTCTCTCTTTTTATTTCATCTGGACTCTTGCATGCTAGGAATTTAAATTTACTTAGAGTCTGCTTACAATAAGACACCTTCTCTATCTAAACTTCCCTGAAATCATTTATAACATAACTTTGCAACCTGTTTGTATGTATTGTTTTCTTTTCTTCCACCTTGGCTGCAAATTCTCTCAGGTCTCCGCTGGTTCATCCGCCAAGCCATGGATGCCGTTCGACTCACAACAGCCCAATTCACACTGCTACTGGCTCACGACTTACTCAGAACTTCTCTGTGTCTGTTCCCACTCTCATCTACACTGGTACGAGACTGCTCAGACTCAAGAGCTGGGGAGAGACAGGCCACAGGCAAAGTGGTCACAAAGTGCAGGCAGGCAGGGAGTTTAGGCAGGTACCACCCATCTTTTCTTCCTCATTTTCTCATGGAGACACCTTCTGTTGTCAGTGAAGAACAACTCTGTGCAGCTGCTGAAACAAGGCAATAGGTCCTTGCAAATGCATTAGAGTCTCTTCCACAAAGCCACACTCTTCATTTCTTTTAACAGGCTTCCTAAGAAATGAAGTAAACCAAGTTGATGTATCTGGGAAACATTCATGATGTTGAAGGAAATCATATTTTGATTGGAGTTCATGATTGCTTTCAGGCATAATTCAGATACGCTGTTTAGGTTTTGAAATAGTAACAGGAAGGGTATGTGCCATTTGTGGAAGAGATGGTTTTAGAGAGCAGGTAAGTGAATCTGTGCATAAGTGAACTGTTTGTCAATGTAGTTGCTCCCATAAAGACTCTCCTCTTTTCTCTGTTTTTAGCTGTGGCATGCTGCTGATGCTATAGGATAAGGAAACATATTTATTTTTTTTTCCTTAAAATGCATATGTGTGTATATACATAAATGTATGAATATGTATAAACACAAATATAATTTTAAATCATTTTTTCTTTATTAAACTAACTCAGCATTGTGTATTTGATCAGATTTTTAAGCCATAAACTGTTTTTAGTTTATTTTTTTTGCATATATATATTTTATTTTTTTGTCACATCTCATGCCTTTCATTTGGCTTAATTGTCTCATTGTAGATTGTCAGCATCTAAATGTAGAATGCTGAATGAGTAAACCAGCATTTCTTTGCCTCTGGCCTTATCCCCAGTCTCGCACCTAAGGAATAGCTGCTGGCCCTGCCCCAATCCCATCCTGGTGTTGGATCATGCTGCTGTCAGCCAGGTCCTTTGGCACAGGATTACTGAATATGTTTCCACCTTCTTCTGGCAGGATTCCCTTCAATGAAGATCCCAATCCCAATACTCATTCATCAGGACCCTCCACCCCTCTGAAAAACCAAACCTATTCCTTTTCACCTTCCAAGTCCTACAGTCGACAGTCCTCTTCTTCTGACACAGATTTGAGTTTGACACCCAAAACTGGTAAGGCGCTTCCACCCACTTTTTGTTTAATTTGTGTTTCTCTTTTTATATTTCCATTCAACCCTTTTTTGCTTTTTGGCATTTAAGTTATCAAAATGATGTGGAAATTGGAGACTTCAGATAGCATACCTCAGGCCTGAAAGGATTTCTATAGGGTTAAAATTTAAATCCTGCCTATATTTCCACTCTTCTGAATAACATTAAAATGTCATTTGTAACACAACTGTATTCAAATACAAATTAAAAATCTGGGAGCACTGACGGATTCCTAAGTAATCACCTTTTTCATATTTCCTCCATTTCATATTACAAATCATGGGAGTACATTTCTCATCACAATATGTTAAGGACAGTAGTACTAAAACTATGTAGTCTTCAAGCCAAATGCATTGTGCTTTAAGCATACTGGATACATTACCTGTGATTTTTAACTCCTTTTTACAAATGCAGTGCTAGGAGTGTAGCAGTTGCTGTCTTCTTGCTCTCCTTGGTATATGAAAATGGCTTTCCATACACACTATACATCTTGAAAGTAACTTAAATTATACTCCAGCCATCTTCAAAAACCATTTTTCTTTCTCCATTGAGCCATTATAATTTCTTCAACTGACTGTTTCGTCCCTATGTATTTTTTAGTTTGTAGTTAGAATCATGCCAGTAATAATGTCAGCACAACTCAAAGAATTATTATCTGTTTATTTTCCGTTATGTGACCAATGCCTGGAGTTTTGCTACTGTAGGGCAAAATATTTTGAAGAGTTGTTCATAAAAGTTTTGTTGCTTTTTAAATGGTGTTTTAAATTGTGGTATTTGAAGCTCAGAACATTCTTGTCTCCATCTAATTAGAGGGTTTTTAAGCATATTAAGGTAGTTGATTCAGCTTTACTTCAGCACCCCTTTCAAGAATTTTTCCAAGTAGATAAGTAAAATGTTGCATTCAAATGCAGCTCTATTAAGTATTTTACCCATTTCCCCCCCTAGACACCTGTTTTAAAATGCTTCCAGTTAGAAAGCTGCCTCTCTTAGCACGGTCTTCTCTGCCCTGTATTTAAAAAACAACAAACAAAAGCACTCTTTTTTTGGACTGTTTATCAGATGATCTGAGGTGGTTACTTGTATAAAGGACCCTACAAATATAAGTGGGTTCTTACTACACAAGAGAACCATAAATTCATGTGTTTGGCTTACTGAATGTTTAAAAACTGGCTTCTTTTAGTTAGTTTTTCCCTTGTAAGGATCATGTCATGTAAAGAATTTAAATGTAACATAGGTGGTCATCTTTATAGCTATAAATGTTCTGAATTTGTGGAGGTGGCAGCTCACTGAATTTGTCAGGCTTTTAAAGTGGCAACCTTATATCATTACTGGCACTGTTTTATAGGTGAATGCGGCTCTTGGCCCTTTCATCTTCAGTCTGGTCGTTCAGAACTGAAACAGATTATGTAATTGGTACCTCTTATTTTTAGGGATTTTTTAGTATATAAGGATTTTTTCTGTTATCTTTTTAGCATCACAGCTAACAGTGGCTACATACTTTTGCTAACTAGCACTGTCATTTTAGCAGCTTTTAACTATGCTACCGAAACTTAAGAGGTTTTGCTGGTTGCATTTAAAAATTCTGTATCTTGGTGTGACATACCAGATTGTAAATCTTACTAGCTTAAAAAGGACAGTATGTCTTGAGTCTTTTTGTTTGCCTTTTACCAAAAATTCGATGATGTGCAGAAGGTAATTCCATAACATACTAAATTCAATATGTTGGTTTTTAACAGTTCACTGTATATGTTTGGGCCTCTGTTTTAATTTCCTAAGGCTGTTGCTAAATTGGAATATTTCAGTGTGAAAGTTGGTGATGTGTTTAAAAAACATAATAAATGCAAATATGTAATATGACACAGTAAATATTATCAAATTTGTGATACCCATTACTCAGAATGGCTGATGTGAGAAGTGAAGTATTTTCTGATGTACATTATGAACCTCTTTATTTCTCAGTCAGGTAGCTAGTGTGTTCATGTTTTTGAGATGGAGACTAACCTGGAAAAAGGGTCCAGATACCACAATATGAATAACTAAATAGAGGAGTCTGAAACTTGCGTCTTCATAAGCATCTAGTTTTCAGTAGCTTCAGATGAGAATATTACCTTAATGTTTTTTATAAAATAGAATTGTGATTGTGTTATCCATTGTGGTCTATATCTGGTCAGAATATGAGGGGTGTTTTATTTTGTGCTGAGAAAGCTTGTTTTTGTTTGAAGTTAGATTTCTTCAGTGAAGTAATTTATTTTATACCCCTGCAAACTAGGGGAGTATCAGGCTGGCAAAAAGCATGACATTTTAAATGAGGTAATACATTTTGATGTGGCATAGTATATGTATGGAGGAAATTGAGAAGGTGGGAACTCCTTTTCTTAATGGGAACTCAGAATTCTACAAGATATGACTTTTAAAAGTCATAAAACAAATCCATGACTTCTGAAAAATTATCTTTTTATACCTAAATAATCAAAGTAATCAGATTAAGTGTGTGAGAAGACACTGTTATCTAGCCCTTACTCCATAGTATTTTATTATCAAATTGTGTATGAAAGTTGAAATACATGTTAGATTACTATAGCTTTAAAAAAAATAATTAAAAATAAAGGCATTTAGGTCATCATTTTTAAAAACATACTTCTCATTCGCATTGTCAAGCTGTATTGTCATTCCATTTCTTTATATGTCAAGAAGTAATTTAGCAGTAAGTGCTAGTTCATTTTGAGAAAAAAAGCTTCATTTTGATTTCTTTCATCTGTTTCTTTAGTCATCTTCTGAACCTACATCTCTTTGTCTCTATTACTTTCCTCCACAGCACCTTCCCCACAGGGACCTAGGATTTTCCTGTTTCCCAGCTCCCCTACACTCTCTTGTGATTCCCCACATCTTAAAAAGTCCTGTCTCCTCTCGGGGTCTAGCCTTAACCCTCTACACTCTAGCCATGTCAGCCCAGTTGTTCTGAGGAAAAGTGTTTCTTTCACTGAAGAGCTGCTTCTGGCTGCTTCTGGTAGGATCAATCTATTATGGCCTTTTAAACAGACTTTTAAGAAAATGTTGTTGTTACTTGATATAGGGGCATTTAACACACAGCCTTCTATAACCCTGTGGTTTTTTTCAGTTAGCCTCTAAAAACTGCTGGCTACATGACTATTCATACCATCTCTCACCTCTGCCCCAAAAGCTTGAAATAGCTTCAGAACTTCTCACAGGATTTGAAACATACGTAGTTTATACTTCAGACCTTTCTCCTTTATCCTTGAAGAATTCTCTTCAGTAATTGGACTAAAATAATTGCCATTTTTAGCATCATCTCATTCCCTTCACTTTGTTGTTCCTGTATTTTGCATGGAACAAATACTTGCTCGTTAATTCATTCATTATTTATTGAAATAATAGCTATCAGGTAGCTAGCAACTTTGCTCTTTAAATTAATTTTTTTAAACAAAGCCTGTACAAACTTTTTATTTGTACTGCCTCCATTTCACTGACATGCATTATTTTCATAGATTTAAATTAAATAGTTGATATTATTGCTTCTTTCTGTAGAAATTTATTTTGATTAGTTTGTATTTTTTGTTTTGTCCAGTATTTATGCTATGTTTGTCTGTCTTTAATATTGTATAGTCCCTGACAATGATGTTTAGAATCAATGTCAATTAGTAAAAGCAATTTAATCTTTTTTGATGGGACTATACAGATACTAATATTTTTTGTTTCCTTATCCAAGAACAGCTAAAAATATTTGTTAAAAATTGTAGTATTTTTACATATGAGTAATGGTAATGGTAGCCTAGTAATTTTTTAAAAAGTTAGGAATGAACATACATGATTAAGTCTGGTATGGTTTCCAGATCTCCCAGTCTTTGGTTAAGAGAAATAACTGCATTTTGATGTATATGGACAGTCTCATACATGTTTATTAAATGCTTGATCAGAAGAAAAAGGAAACTAGCAAGGAAGTGTTATGTTAAATTAGTTATAAATTCTGTAAAAGAAAAGAAAATTTTGGCTTCATTCATAACTGTTTGCACTGTGGTGTTTCAATTCATTCTGCTTTTGACTCTTTTTTGTTCTTTATCCTGTGCTTTCCTATGCAACTTAGGTGTTTATTTTTGCTTTGTCAAGATAGCAGTGATGGGTTTAGGTAGGAGAAGTGATAGTATATTTTTAGGCATGAAATAGTACCAAGAAAATCTGATTCACCAGCACTGTGTTTAGGAAAATCGCAATCTTGGTATGTGTTTATTTTTAATTTTGTGATTTCTACCACAGAGCAAATAACTTACTGTCGTACATATAACCTGTATCTCAGCACTCCCAGGGAACTATACTTAAGAGTATAGTTCCTTGATAGCAGGTGATTAAATTGCAAAGACACTTGTATATATGATAAACTTTCCATCTCTTCAGAAAAGCTCCTGTACTGTAGGGGTGAGAGTTAAATATATGAAAGAAGAAAAAATTGCCCATGCTGTACAAAATTGGAGTTTATTTCTTATTTTAGTTTACGGATAATCTGCAGGTTATGTGTGTGCAAATACAGTAATCAAAGTGTGGGAGTTTTAAATGCTGAGCAGTAGTCCTTAGCTTATTGGAGTGGATCAGATGAGTGAATATTTCAGTACATAGATCTTAAACAAAATAAAAATAATTTGTGATTTTTCCAGGGTTTATATTTCAAGTCACAGGTTGTACACTGCCTTTGCAGTTTTGTTTTTGGTCCCAGTTGTGTGTTACACAGCAACTGCTGTATTTATAAGTGCAGCCTCCTTCCAGTGGTTAAGAAAGTTGTTTTGGTTTCTCAGAAACTCTCAGAAACCCAGATTTTGATTACTGTTTTTTTTTTGTTTGTTTGTTTTGTTTTTCTTTAAACTGTACGATAGTAGAGGGAGATACTTGACTACAGGTTAATCTCGCAGAGAGGCATTATTAACAGTGTGAAATTAATGGTGATTTTTGAGAAGGGCTGAAAATCTGTGTAAAAACTGCTGTGAAAAGCAGAGAAGGTAGATCTGTGTTGAAATCATATGCAAAAATCTCAAGAAAAAAAACAACATTTGTATGACACAAGAAAGAATTGCAAACCCAGATCTTTAAGTTTTTACTGTTTTCAGTTTTGTTTGGTTTTGTTTTTTTTAACTCAGGTTGACAGCAGAAAAATATCTTGGATTAGAGGGGTTTTGTCCAAATGCCAAAAAAACACTGCTAGTCAAGTGAAAACCAGCCCCCAAAACACCCCCAACCCCAAATTAAATTATGATGCTCAGAATTTGTTTTTCATGACAGTTAAAATTATGGGGATAATTTGACTGTTCTCAGTGACTATTTTATATATTCTTAATTAAAAGTTTTATTACAAATTATAATATATATTTCTTTGAATGTCACTTGTACTAATACTCTTCAGGAATGGGCAGTGGGAGTGCTGGAAAAGAAGGGGGGCCATTTAAAACTCTTTTAAGACAACAGACTCAGTCAGCTCTGGAGCAAAGGGTAAGGCATTTTCTACTTCTGTTTCTAATCTACTAACTATTCCATGATTCTATGAAAGTAAAAATTTAGCTTGTAGTAAGTTAAATGTTTCTTGTTAGTTTCTGTTTAAAATTATGTGTAATTTTTAAGTCAGAGAACTTATTGCTAACATTGAACATTTAATAGCCCTTTTATACACAATTATTTAAATTTTAACATATTGCTAAAGCATTAATAAAAGTGGAGCAGATAACTGAAACGTCCCCGGTGCTCAAGTGATTACAGTTGGCACTGCAGAAACCAGTTACTGCAAAAATTACTTTTTAGTCTCTGTAAGTTACTTATGCATGTGCATGTTTAATATTTTACCATTATGTATTTAATTTTTGCAAAAGCCAAATCTTGCAATATATTTGAACAATGTGAAAATCACATCTATAATTGCAAAAAGTTTGAAAAATTGAGTTGGTGCATAACGTAGCCTCAGTTCTACTACATGAAATGTTGTGCGTAGCCTTTAAAAATAGTAAACAAACCTAAGTCACTTTCCAAGCAATAAAAGGGCTTTATAGATTTACAGCTTTTCAAAGAACTTCTATCTGACTAAAAATGCCATCTGTTATTGTGCTGAATAGACTGTACAATAAAAAAGGTGGTTTTCACTTTTTATTTAAATTTGGAATGAGTCCTTGCAACTTTATGTACTGCTTTTGTCAAAAAGTTGTTGGTGGTGTTATATTCTTGAAGGAAGAAGTGTGACTGTTTTCCTATTCAGAAATAAGTACTAATTTATAATTTCTGACTACCTGAACTACTTACATAGAACCATGTATGTTTGTTGAAAACAAGATCAGCTGCATTTGTGAAATGTAAGTGAATAGCTACTATTTTAAGTGGATGATTCTCTTCTCATTTTTTGTGTTATCTGTTGCTAAGGGAGGATCGCCTCATAGGTTCTGTAGAAGGCGGGTATGTTCCAAAACATTGCGTGACTCTTTGTAGCCATTTTTTCTTGTCTTTAGGATTTCTAAACAATTATTTGATTCTCCCCCCTCTCCCCCACCAAGTTTTGCACATTTCTGTGTGAATTTATTTATGCAAAATTCTGTCATATTCTGTTGTTTTTAGGAGCATTTATCAGATCGGCATATTTTTCCTTCGTTACTGTTTTGCATGCTGATACATTTTGGTTAAATTTTTAGTTTAAATACACATCCATGGCTTTTTGCTTTTAATGTTTTAGTTTGAAAAAAAAATGCTTTAAAAAAAGGCTTTTCTCTGTTTACCTTTGATTTTTGCTAAAACTTCAGACATTTCATGGCTGATCTGTTGTTTCCTTAGGAAGCTTTTTAAAAACAATTTAAAATGTAAATAAAGAGCACTTACTGTATTTTTACAGCTTGAATTATTTGCATGTTGTTTTGATAAGGGCTGTAGATTGCCTAGTAGGAAAAAAAAATGCTGTAAAATGGGAGGGAAACACATTGAGTCAGGTTTTGATGATGATGTAGCAAAGCATGTGGAGTGTTAATGGATAAAACATGTTCATACTGGCTTTCTGAAAACTTCCTGTTGGATGGTGGTTGTTTTTACTATGATTACCTCATATGGTTACCTTAAGGTTGAGTTACTTAACTAGAATGAATAACACAAGTTATTTTGTCTCATTTAGGACTGTGCACAGAAATAGTGAGTGCATTGTAGTTACTTGCCTGGGATAGGGTAGCCCTTAGTTGGGGAAAAAAAGGAATAGATTAAATATGTATTTTGACATACGTTAAGTTCTTTTGAGACTTAGTTGAGTTTATTTGGGTATGCGGTATTGTTTATCAGATGTGGTTTTAATGTGTCACTTAAATAACCCTAATTGCAGACCAGAACAGATTTTGTTGGAAGGGTAATACTACTTGATTTCTTCTGGAAAAATACATCAGCTGTGGAAAACTCACAAACATGTTATGTTGTACATTGCTGTATTTTTAGCAACACTAAGGGTGCCTGTTGATAGCAAGGACAATTTTTATTCTTCCACATCTGCATTCTGCAAGTGCTTGAGAGATCTTTACTGCTGCTTTTTCAAAATGGAGATCTGTTGATCTTCACCTCTGAAGAGCATTGTCAGATAACTGTTGTGTTAGAGTGCAGTTCTCTCTGTGATTCTTTTGGCTGAAATGCTGACTTAAGCAACCGTTCTTTCCAGACCATCCCCTCAGTTCAGTTGAAGAAAATTTGTAAGGTTGTGTGACCACCTTGTGAGATGGCACGGTAAATGTGCTTAGAATAAAAATAATTCAACCAGGAAATTAACAGTGGACCAGTTCCTTATTCTGGTTCAGCCTAGAAAGCTTTATGAACGTACCTGAAGCATTTTGAGCATTACATGAGGGAGTGGTACAGTGATGGGAATGAGTGAATGGCTGGAAGGGAACCTGAGAACTGCTTCAGCTGCCACTAACACCAAATGATATATGTGTGTGTGTGTAGCCTTGCTCCATGTGCTTTTTCATTGTTTTGTGTGACTTTGTATGTAATTTAGTTAAAAAAATAATACTAGCAATACATGTATGCATATGCACAAATATTTTTAAACACAAATATTTATGAGGATTTTATTGTAACCTCATCAAACTTTCCCCAAATGCCATCTATAATATCTCTATGTAGTTGCAAGGATTAAACCAGTGGCAATTTTTTAAGGGTCAATGCAGTCAATGGCTAACATGGCATTGTGAATTGGTATTAGTAAAATGACCAACCATTGTAGCTTGGAAACTTTCGGATCATTGTGTCTTCTGGCACACAGAAATAGTCTGTTATTGCATCACCATGATGTAAAGGTAGTCCTTTGCAAATTGCAGTAATATGGGAGATTTGTAATAGGGAAACACTGTGTTTGCCTTCTAGGACTGTTTTCCAGGTACCTATAGCTTTGTAATTTTGAAGTATTGTAGATTACCACATGTAATTGAGGCTGGAACTTGTGTTTGAGTAATAAAGTAATAATAAAAACCCCAAAGCCTCCAAATGAGCTCAAAAAAGAAAAAAAAGGATAAAAAAACTGTAATATGATGATCTGCGTCAGAATGAATAAGACATTGGTAATGGAATCAGAGCGTGTCAAAATGGTTTGTTGAGTCAGTTACTCAGCGGTCAATTCTGCCTGGAATTGACTGCTGGGACAGAGGTCTGATTTTAACATGTATCGTAATATAGATTTGCAAGTATGAATATGTTGTTTGAGATAAAACCATGTTATTACCTTAAAATTTTATTCCTGGTTTGTAGTATAGGAAATCAGGCAAACTGGAAGTCTGAACACATAAAAATTACTTGCACTACATAGCCTTATGAAATGAACAAAATGAAAGTAACTTTTGAATATATAGATTAAAAAGCATCATATTTGCTTGTACTTTAGAGCACGGTTGTTGACTTTGTTCACTATGTACTGCTTTAACACCATGTAAGTGTGAGTGTACGTGTATGTATAAAATACAGGCTTAATGGAATTTATGTAGGTGGCATATGCAGTAGAATTTTTGATTTCTGTAGTTCTGGGAAAGGTATTTATTTTTAATGTCAGTGTGGGATAACTATATTCAAGGGACAGTAAACATGTTATATATTTAAATATAAGTTAGGCAGATTGAGTGTCATGGAATTATACAGGCACAAGTATTATCAGTATACATGTGAACAGATTGTATTACCAAGCCACAGTGAAAGAGAGTTTTCACTTTTTCAGTATGAAAGATGTACAGAAAAGGAATTCAGGCTGTGTTGTAGTCAAGAGTTTTCTTGACTATTCTGATAACCCACAAAGCACTTTATGATCTGTTAGAACCTTCTGGGGGGAAGATCCTTCTGTAGCCCTCTCTAGAGATTCATTAGTGCTCCTGAAGACAGATTAGTCAAGCAAGTTTGCAGATTCCTGTGGTGAAATCTTACTGCTTTCCAGTTGCATCATAAAGCACCACTGCAGGTTTTGGGGGGTTCTTTGTTTTTTTTTCCTTCTTGTTGTTCATACTATGATTGCTGATTTCAAAGTTTGCTTCTTAATTTTGAAAGGCTTAAGTAAAATGAAAATCCAGAAAACTTGAGATCTGTAGTACCTCTTGGAAGTTACATGAGTTCTAATAGTAAGAATTCTGAAGTATTAATTTTTCAAAATCTACATCGGGCTTTAGTTTAAGAGGACTTTTCGTGCCATGTATTGCTGGAAGAAGAGTGATTCTCATTTGATCTGCAGCATGTGTACTGTTTAAGTTGAAGCTCAGTTGAACTGTACTGTTGCAAGTGCTTCAAGTATGTGAGAAAGAAATCTTACTATACTTTCTCCCATATGAAATTATGGTGTTTATTTTTTCCTTTTGGCCAATTGCCATGACTGTACAAACCATGATTGCATGACTTTTATTTTTTTTTTTTTTTACCTCTGTGCATTTAGAATTGCTGAACATAGTTCTATTGCCTTTCCCCCATGAGTGTGTATATTAGACTTTCCATAGAAGGTCCCTGTAGAAAATTAGATCTTTGAATTTTGGGCTCACCTCTTTTGAATATGACTGTTTTATTTCAACATGAGTGTCATGAAAAATTACTTTGCCTTGTTTATGAGCTACATTTTTGAGTAGTTGCTGAAACTTCTTAGGTTTTCATTTTAATTATGAATTAGTCAAAACTTAATTTATGCAAATGGATTGGAAGTAAATTTCCTTAGTTTAAGAACTTAGTTGTATATTGAAGACTTATGCTTTATTCCAGAAGTTAGATATTCACTTGTTAAATTTAGAGTTTAGGCAGCAGCAGAGAAGGGACGTTTTCCTGTAATAAGAAATTCATCATTCTTGCAAGACTACAGTTTGTTCTATTCTGTGCTTCAGAGTCAAACTGCAGTCAGTTGTAACAATGAGGCCTAAAAAATTGAGAACAATGTTTTTTTTCATTTTGTATTAGTTAATGAAAGTTGTATGTTGTTTAGCTGCCATCCTAAAAGCAGAGCAATAGAGGCTTTGCTAACAAAATGCATAAAGTTTTGATTATTTATTAATATTGTGCTAGAAACAACTCTATGGGGGAAAAGTATTCTTACACTGTATAATGTCTCTGCTTTTATTATACTATGGGTATGTGAAGAGGTGTGGTTACTTAGTGCTTAATAAGCCTGAAGGACGTTTGGCCTAATGTAACTGCTTTGCGTGTATTTCAGGGAAGTTATCAATTCACTGCATGTTTATTGGCAATCAGTAGTGGTTGGTAAGCAGTCATTTGATGTTTGTTTTTAATCATAACAGGAATTTCCATTTTTTACCTTGACGACCTTTCCACCAGGCTTTCTCATTCACGTTGGAGGTGTTGTCAGTGCACGGTCTGTGAAGCTCCTGGATCGCATTCACAATCCTGGTATGTTAACACAAGAACAACTTCCTTGCCCAAGTTCAGTCATAATGACCATGTACTTTATCTGTATCTAAAATCTATTCAAACAATATATATTAAAAAGGAGTATTTTTCAGACACAATATAAGTTTGAAAAATAATAGTCACTCGGGGTATGTTTTTAGTGAGGAATTTCAAGTTAATGACATAATGAAGAACTTTGAATCCAGTAACTTTGCACTAAAAGCAGTCTTTGAATTATTGAAGGTTTAATTATTTTTTTGCATCAAATTTTAATGTTAAAAAGCAGTAAGTTTTCCATTCAAACGCAAGTAAGATGAAATACTAGATCTTAATTATGAATATTTTCTGATTTTCAGCTCCTTGAAATCCTTAAGGACTAATGACTACCATTAAGCTAAATGGGTTTTTAACCTCTTTTTACAGAACCTCCACAGCTTTGTTTCTGTTTTTAAAAACATGTACTTTGAGATTTTTATTTAATATTTACTTGTAACTCCAATACTGGAACGTGCGTATTTTGCATGTCCTGGTTCTGACAGCAGAATTAAGTGACTTGACTTTGTAAACTTTGTTGTTATGTTTGCTGAGACAAGCCAAGGAATACTCTGTAAAAGGTTGGAATTAACAGCGCACTCAAAAATGCAGAGTAAAAAATAGCACCTGTAGTGGTTTTGCATGCACTAGTCAGGAGTAATAAACAAAGTTTGTGCAAATGCATTTTTAAAAGCAATCAAAAGCAAAAAAAATCCTTTTTGTTTTATTATTTTTTGTTTTATTTCTTCTTCCTGTGGCCCAAGGCAAGTAATCCTGCAAGCAGGTAGATTTTTGTTGATTTAAAGATCCAGTAAACTGGCAACATGAAATAAAGTCAGAGACTTAATGTGAATTAAAAAACCTACTTTAAGGGATTTTTTAAAGCATATGAGTACACAGTATTGTTCTTCCCCCCTCCCTCCCCCTGATATTTATTTCCACAGTCTGGAGAGGAGATTAAAAGGAATGCCAAAGTATAAATTATATGTGAGTCCTCCCTTTCTTTGCCACAAAGTTGTCTTAGGCTTCTGTATTTTCAGCAGATTTCTGATACAGGTCGTTTATGTGCAAAATTTACTGTGTGATAAACTTAAAAATTTAAGTCAAATCAGTTTTGCTCAGAAGTTTTAAAAACTAATTTCTTGCATTATGCACTTCTTTATTTTTACCAACTGACTGAAAGCAGGATAAGAAATAAGGTGGAGATGTGTATTTGCACAACTAAGTGGCTCTTCGCAGTGTTTCTGCGGTACTTGTAGGTTGCTCCTGACAAGTGAATGTAAGGTGCATGATACTTTGAACTCAGTATATTGCAAAACAATGAAAACAAAAGGGGAAATGAAGGCACATGGCTCTGTGGGAGGGAAAGTGAAGTGGAAAAAAAGAATTCTGATGCTGTGATGGATGAAACATTAAGTCAAATAATTCTGTAAAATGGTAAAGGAAACTGGCAAACAAACAGGAAAATGTAGCAAAAGAAAGAACATTTGAAGGTGGATCAACAACTTATTGATAAAACAATAATTGCTATATACTGTACACTTTGATCACGCCTAGTGCTAGATTGCTATAGCATGCTCCTTTTTTCCCTTTCTATTTCAGCCTCTTATTAACTCTGCTGTCTGTGTCTTTCCAGTTCCTGTGGAGTGGTGTTGTCAATTGTGTTCTTGTTGGTAGTTTTTTTTCACTATTCTGCTCCTATAACTGATCTACTAATTTGCTGTTTTGAACTCAGCCTTTGTCGGAATTATGGGTAACACAAGATCATACAAACTGCTAGACTGGAATAGTTTCAATTCAGGTATTTTATTAGTCATTCAGTACTACATACGCTGACAGAAATTATGGCAGCTCAGTGAAGTTCTTAGAAATGCTGTAGGGTATTTAGGTTAATGCTTCAAATTTAAATCTCTTTAATCATCAAATGCCTAAATGTCTTGTTTTGATGTTGTTAAAGACAGTTTAAAATTTCAAAACGTTGTTTTAGTATAAAGTAGTACTGCTAAGAATAATGATCTGGAAAGCTGAATGTTCAGGTGATTAATTTGTAGTCTCTTTCAGCTCAGTGTCCGTGAAGCAGGTAATTTAGGGAGAGAGTTCTTTATAAAACTAGGATAATATCAGACTTGAATAGGTTTGTTGTTTTATTTTTTTGTTGTTGGTTGCTTTGATTTTTTTTTTGGGGGAGGGTAGGGGGTTATTGGTGAGTTTTGTTTTGCGTGAGCTTGCACTTTCTTCAACAATGGTTGTACTTCTGTTAATTTCAGGAAATTGATGGATGTGTTTGTTCTAAATAATAGGTACAAAAAATTGAGAGAATGGAAAATAGATGAAGAGGACTATCCCTTTAAAGAGAAAGGATAGTATATCATCCAGGATTGGTTGGCTCATAAATCTTGTACTGTAAAATGCAATCAGCTTGCAGATCTTGCAGCATAATTATTTGAACTTTTAGTTACTTTAACACTTCAGTTAAAAAAAAAGCCCCAATATTCTATTTTTTATGCAGTTTTAGGGGTCAAAGCATGTAACTTCCTTATAGAATGGCACAGAGAATAATGGCTGAGTTGATGAGGCAGTCTACTGAAAAGCTACATAGAGTGCTGGCCTGTTAGGGGGTGAAATAAAGACTTTTACTCCCACCCCCCTTTTCCTCTGGAAACATAACACGCTTTAGAATAAAGACAGGCATAACTTCTCTATAATACCCAAACCAGCAGACCTTGCCAATAGTCAGTGTTTTTAAAGCTGGTGTGGTAAAAAAATATAAAGCTGATCTCTGGGTATTTGTTTCTGTTTGAATCAAACTTTCTTTCTTGGTGCTTCACTGTTGCAGTGCAGCTGTGTCCTGCTCTAAACTTCAGTCTGAATTTCCAGGTATCCTTGTTTCTTGCCATCATGTAGCATTACAATTATGAGGATTTCTGGTTTCGCTGGTTTTATTTGCTTGTTCTAAAGTGATTATATTTTAAAATTAATTTTACTTTCTGTATGAAACGAATCTTATGAAATTCTCAGATCTGTTACTGGTATAGCATAGTCTGAATCAAGGTATTAAAAATGCATCAAATTCTTTTTGTCTTGCATGCTGCCATGAAAAATTCTAATTAATTGTTACCTCTTCAAGATAGTGTTTAGTAGGTTGTTACTGTGGAAGAGTTTTACTAGAATAATGGAGTGAGATATGTGCAGTCACTAAATATCTAGTGAGTTAGGCTAGAAAGTGATTCAGAAATCTAAGTCTAGGAAAGTAAGGGGAAGTCATGAGTTCATTTCTCAATAGAATACCCAAAACATTAACCTAAATTCTTTAGAAATGACAGAAAAAATAAGGCAAATATACTCAGAGGTGATTGTTTCCCAAAAATGTTGTATTAGGGAGGTTTAAACCCAACAGTAATTTTGGAGTTAGCATCTTGCTGATGAGGTCTGTATTTCTGCATCCTTGACGTGTGTCAGCAGCTCTGTAGTAACAGTCTTGATTAATTGTGCTGGTTAGGGGCTGAGCGGGTTATGCTCATATTCCTGGACGTATGTTTCTTTTCAGAGCTAGGTGTGTTGCTGAATGAAGAGGAAAGGAGGAAGACAGCAGATCAGTTGTTACATACAGTGTGTGATGTGTAGTAGAGTTGCAGATTACATACAAGTTAACTCTGTCTTAGACTGGAATAATGAATATGCTGTGCAGGTCTGTCATCACTGAAAAACCAAAGGAGAAAATATCTATTCATCTCTACCTTCTAGAGCTTATTGCCAACTCTGTCATTGCTGGCTAATACTTGGCCTCAGGGAGAACAGGGGTTTATACAGCTTAAGGAAAATAATACTACATCTTCACATTATGCTTACGTTCACAAGAATGTTATCACAGCCATAAGTAAGCTAAAATTATTTTCCTTTTTGAAAATGTTCAGGCTTTGTTTAAGCCTTGCTAGTAACCTGCGTAGTAGCATAGAAGGATGTTTCTTTTTTTGCCAATGACAAGGAGGCTTATTTAATTAAGTTTGTAAGATATACCCGAACCATCTGATCATAGTGAAAAGTAAAAGATTTAAAGATACTTGAAAATCAAATGTGGAAGTAAAGAATGTTTCTTGAATGGAAAAGAAGCTACTAAAACGTCTATGAATTGCGTATAGTTCAGTGACAAAATTGTTTAAATGCTTGTAAAATTACAAAAAGGTGGTGATCAAGATGATTCTGAAAAATGAAAATAAACAGACAAAGCAGAAATGTATAGAAAAGAGGGTATATAGTAAAGTGGAGGAAATATACTATTGCTGTCGCTGAAAAAAGATGTTAAAGATGTACTATAAATATGAAAACATGAAAGGAATCCTGGATCCAGGAGACAGGATCTTTGTTAAAGTTTCTCTGAGGTTCAAGGTTCCTTAAGAAGTGCAAGGAACTTGCTGAGTAGACTGCTTTTGCATGTATCTGTCTCATAGCACTAATGTGTGCAGTGTTCTCATGTAATTGCATTTTTAAACTCCTTGTTGAGAGAGCTGCTTCAGGAGTGATTCTTGAGCTCCAGTAGTTAGAAATGTGGAAGGAGGAAAGATTGTTAAGAAAATTCCTAAGGATCTTGTGTGATACTCAAGGAACACAGGAGTTGCTGTGGGAGTGTGAAATTCTCCAGAACTCTTGTGTTTATATATGAGGAAATGCAAGAGGAGAGCTTGAACATGTTTTGATTCTGCAGCTGAATTTTTTTCTTTTCACCGAAACACAAACATGCAGTGAAAGTGCGAGTTACATTTCATGCTGCTGCCTGGGGTGTAAATGTGACATACTTGTAAAACACAGTAGAAAATGTCAGAATGTTTCTGGTTTTGTCTGATGTGGCTATTGTTCAGAACTAGTAGAAAATCAACATTTTAAGCTTGACCTCTTCTTGCTTTTTCTTGAAGAATTTCCAGGTTGACTTTGTATACATCAGTGTGTGTTGATATGGTAATGGAAGGTTAAGGCAGTTGTCAGAGGCTTTTCTGAACAGAGAGAGGGGTGCAATGTTTTTCAGTAATATTTTAGTCTATGTTTTGCAATCTTCCCAGAAGAATACATATTCCTGAATGGTTTTTATTGTTAATGTGAGTGGTGTTTGCATATTCTTTTTTGAAGCAGTTGCACCCTTATGTTCCTTAAATAATTTGCTTTGGGTCTGTGTATTATTTTTCTTCTGGAAAGTTCTGAGTAGATACTTGTGTAACTCAATAAATGACGGTCACTGTCAGTATAGAGTAGTGTTCCTGTGTTCTGTTAGAGGTTCGTAACTCAATAAACTTGGCATTTAAAATCTTTGGTTTAGAATTCTTTGCCTAATAATAATGCTGTTTAATGTGTTCATATTGATTTAAAAGTCTCCCTGAAATTTAATCAACAGAGTGAAAGCCATCATAGACTTCGTACTGCACAAATGCTCCAGTAAAGCTGTTGCTTATAGCACCACTACAGTTTGGATTTGAATTGATGGTACAAAAGAGAGAAAACCTTAATCTTGCAGAAAATCATATTTCTTGCTCATAACTCTTCCTAATTTCAAAACACAGGACTTTGCTAAAACTGATGTCTTGATATAATTTCCTTCATGGATTACAGTGAGTTTTTTCAGCCTTACGATATGTCATTCTGTTGTTGCAAGGATACAGCTGTAGAACTTCTTGTCTGGCTCAAAATGTATTATGTTAGAAGAAAACTAGAATGATTCGAGTTAAAAGGATGCTTTCCCAACTGAATTACAGATAAACATGGTGCTGTAAAATGTCTATAGACAGTATTGTAGGAAAATGGCAGATAACACAAATTCTAACTGACCATAACAGTATTATAGAAAAGTGGTTAAATGTTAATGGATAAGATCATTATCTGAGCTGAACTAGGCACAAGAGATTTTCTTCTAAGTGCTATGACTGAAGATCCTTGATATGCTATGTTTCTTTGAGGAAATACCATAGTTATTCTTCTTTCTGGTTCAGTTTGTACTTTGGGTTCTGTTACTGAAATTTGGTTTTGACCTTTTGCACAAATATTTTCACTTATTTTTGGAGGTTTCAAGGTGTTGGTCTCTCTTAATGTGGTCTCATTGAGGTCCTGAACTCCAAAGGCACTGTAGGAAAGGCTCCTTTTATCTAGAAGTTTAGAGAGGCTTCCCT
Organism: Psilopsiagon aymara; assembly: GCA_024733675.1. NCBI lineage: Eukaryota > Metazoa > Chordata > Aves > Psittaciformes > Psittacidae > Psilopsiagon > Psilopsiagon aymara. The sequence goes on from JANRGW010040734.1 coordinate 29,563, forward strand.
GATGGGTTTGTCTTAAAATGAAGCAAACGATTGTGAGTGTATAGAAACAATGAATGCAGAGTTTCTGTGAATGTATCAAGTAAAAGCCTGAGGAGTGTAAACAGTGAAAAGGAAATAGAGAGGTGGTGTAATTTTCTGCCAAATAATAGTGTCCCATTTCTGCAGTTGTCAGTGGGGTAGACTGTGTGCATAGCAGTCAGCAAGAAAGCAGCAATCTTGTCTGTAAGTTTCTATCTGTGTTTGTTGAGAGATGACTTTTGTTTAAAATTCTGTGTGTTTCTTCCAAGGACTCTGTTAGATAAACTGGTATTGTTGCTTGTTTTCAGGTTCCAGCTAATTTGGCTTGTATAAAGCTTTAAATGATAATTGTTGTTAATTTTGTGGTAGTAGTTATAAAATAGATAAAATTATGGTTTAAGCAGACTTGTCTTGTTAGAACCTAGCATCTCCAGCTTTGTGTGGTAGCACCTTTATTGCCGTCATCTGAACAGCAATAACCCTTTAAAGACTGAACATGTTTTAAAATACGTGTGTTTATTGTGCCAAGATAACAAAGCAATGGAGAGATACAAGATAGAGTAAGTTTCGGTTTTACCTAGCAGCTCTTCAAAGTGATAGACTGTGCCCTTGTTACTGTAATAGGGTCAATTAAAACAGATTCCTAGATCTTCCGTAGTGTCCACTTGTGATTAGAGGAACAAGCTGTGAGGACTTCACCATTATAGGGTGAATAACTGATGAAAATAATAATTAAGAGCTGGAATGACAAAGTTGCATATTTAGGTCTGGCAGTGATGCATTAATTTCTGATACTTAACATTTTGTGGTGCCTGGACAGTTCTTTTGAACTTTTATAATTCTAAGGAAGTATGGTGAGGTTTAAATCTTTATCTGATGTTAACTTGATAATATTGTGTAGTTTTTAATATGTACATTAGAAGTATTTTTTTTTGTCTTCAAATTCTGTATTTTTTTTTTAATTTTATTTAAATTGTCTCACATGGTGGCTTCCTTTAGCTAGAAATTAAACTATTACTCCGGTTTTGATACTATTGCAGGATTTTTGCTTGTTTAGAGATGATACTTTTTTGCAGCTTGTGCAGTTCCTATCAGACCTTCATCTATGATTAAAAGCTTAAATTATAGGATATATTACTGTTACGGTGGTTGTGGATAATGCTTGTTGGTATTGGTGGCAGATTTTGTTGAACCAGTTCATGGAAAACGATTGCCTCAAAGTTTGCCTTTAATATTTAGAAAAGATTAAATTATGCTGTAGTCTGTCAGATGATTCTTGTACGTTTATTCCTAAGGTTGACTGCATATGCAACTTGTGAGGTGTCTGATGACAAAGTGTAGAACAGTGGAGGTTTGCTTTTTTCAGTGTGAAAGTCCAGTAAGTTACTTTCTGTTTTTAATCTGGAACATTCTGTTTGTATTTACAAAGTTAAATTAGTTCATGTCACAGATGTCAGGTCACAGTAGACTGTATAAAATATTTCTGTTTATGATGTTGGTCATACAGCTTACAAGATCAGCCAGTTAAAATGTCATGTCTTGTAAATGCACAAAAGCTGGATGCAGTTTTAATCCCCAATGTTCCTAAATTTGTTTCTTCGGTAATTTAAGAATTTTGTCAACATCCAGACTTAAACCTGCCTTTTTGCTCATTCAGCATTTTAGTCTTGAGAAGTGGGGTATGTGCTGTCTCACCTCATCTGGTAGAAAATCACTGATTAAATATTGTTCTCTAGGCTGGATGTTTTGTCTGTAGATAAAGCTTTGTAGGAGTAAGTAAGTATACCTGTTCTCTTTCTTGGTGTGCTTGCACTTTCATGCTGGTTTAATATATCTTAGTTTTCATTTGATAAATCCCAGTAATCTACTTCCTTCAGTTCTGTATCATAAGCAGTGTTTTCATTTTCACATCTTTTGGCCTAAAAGATGAATATAGAGTAATTTTTAAGAAAGGATGGGATGGCTTTGAAGATCAGTCCAAAGTTTAGGTTAGTCTGTTGTAGGTTTAGTTACTTGCTACCCAAGTTTTGTGTTTAAACTTCACAGACAAGAGGATACGATTTTTTATACTGCTATTTAATCATATTTTAGAAAGATCAACAAACAAAACAAAATCCCAACCCCTCTGCCCCCCCAAACCAACACAAAACCACCAAACAGACCTACAAAAAAATCTCGCACTTTTTTCTTTATAAGCAGATTAATAGGTTTTAAAGAAGAAGATGCAAGAATAAGGGGATAAGGAAGGTGTGGATGATGGCTTTGCCTAGTGAAAGACTCAGAGATTGAACTTGAAAGACTATTATTGGTGTCTCCGTTGCCATTTTTGAGACAACAGAACAATGAGTCATTGTAGATTTTGAAAATCTTCGTAGTATGATTTCCCCTCCATTTCAATGTGATACTGTAAATGACGATACTTACTGATTTATACAATATTAAAATAGGTTGAAATTAATCATACACTTCCTACCTCAGAGTAATTGTTTCAGGATATCTAGGGATTCAGCTTCAATACAGTAACTCTTAAGTATGATTTCTGCAGTCAAGAGACCATTCTTAATTTTTCTGCATTATTAAGAAATCGGTGTGGACCCTGCATCCTACCGATTTCGGCTTAATCTTGAAAGGCTCTGTAGAAGTGAACCTCTAGCAAATGACCTTGGAAAGGTGTTGCTTCTTATGTATCAGAAAGTAGAGATAGTATCTAGGGTTATCTCCAGGTGAAAGATTTGGACAGGGTGTTGGCTTGTCAACAGTACAGCTTCATAGAGGTATCACCTCTATGACACCTCATATTTTAAAGGAAAATGATAGATGAATTACAGTGGATAGACTTGCCTCAAAGGACATTTAGGGCACAAAATACAGTGCTGTTTGTATCTTCTTAAGCTGTTTAGTACATTTGGAAAGTTTCAGTTGGAGGACATTTGAGTTGGCATTATTTTGACAGTATAATATACTGTTGACATTTTCTCAAGTCTTCAACTGTAGAAACTGTGGTTTGGTGCTACCTTGTTATAAACATGTCAATTTAGAAAAAATTATCAAAGTAAGTTTAATCTCAGCCTTTGGTTTCCATTAAAGGGCTCATAAGAGCAGTGTAACTTTTGCAGACTTTTTTGCTGGAAGTTGTAGATAAGCCTTGCTGTAAACTACTCAGTAGATTTGCTAGAAAAGCTTGTGGTTGAGTGCTATGTATGCTTGCCTTTTTGCTTCCACCTAGAATCCAGGGCCATTACTTTCTGTAACCATTTCAGTGAGCTGCCATAGTTTTCAGTCTGTACTGTCACCTGATCCAAGCATGCGCCAAAATACCCACCGTTTCTGGCTACTGTCTGCTGAATCTGCTTTGCAAACCCTTAGTTCTTAAGCTTTTGCCTTAGCAAAAAACCGACACTCTTCCAGAGTGTACTGGACACATGCCATCCTGCTTCCCTGACTCCTCTAATTGTTTATGTAAATCCTTAGCTTTACTAAACTTGTAAATGCTACAATGGCATCCCCATGTGAAATTGTGTGGCTCATGTGTCAAAAAAGGCTGCTTGTGAAAATATTTGTCAGAAGAATATGAATGCTACACATTGCACTGCATTCAGTGTTTTGTATCAATTTATTATTGCAATGTCATGGTGTTTGATTTTAATTGTAGACAATCATTTTGTGTTTTAATATGCAAAGGTAAGTTTATGTAAACTGAATGTACAGTATTTATATATAAGCATACTGATCTGTATTTTTGGCTTCTTTCTGGAAGAAAAAAACCCACTTGATTAAATGTTTCAAGCAGAGGACCCAGGCTTCTTTACAAATACTTGTTTATGCATGACTCTTACATAGATTTTTGAACTTGTACAGTTAGAATTTGTTATATATATATTTTTTAAATAACACTGAAGACAATGGCTGGAAAATTATTCTTATCTCTAATAAGAATGAAAATTATCCATTATATTACTTTAGTTAATAGTTAATTCTGATGTTGAGCAGAGTAAAGGGTCAAATATTGTTTTAGTGAGACAATGTTGAACAACCTTACAACGATACGTGTTTTCTGTTATATCATTCTTTTAGATGATTTAGGTGAGAAAGTTGTGTTAACTCTCCTAGAAACTAGTTCCTGAACTTTAAATTAAACTATGAATTTATGTGGAGGAAAGTTGAATGTTTGCATAGGGTTTGGGACCCGTCATTATTTCTACCTTTTCTCTTCCCCTTAAGCATATCTGTTCCCATTCAACATTTCTTTCTTTTTTTTAGCTTTTACTGTGTCTGCATACCTCTTTGGTGTCATATTCTTGTTTGTAATCTTATTCTTTATTCCACAGCACTTTCCCTACTCATTCCCAGTCACTTCACCTGTTCTTCACTTCCAGCTCCTTCATCATGACTTTACATTTTCTTGCACTTCTTGTCCTAGAAAGGCCATTGATGACAAATAGGAATAGTTTTTGCCAAATGGTACCTAAAGGTATGAAGAGAAAAGTGATGATTTAGTGAAATTGGCTTTTTGTTTTTATGTCTAGAAAAAGGTTACTTCTTTGCAGGTGTTTTTCTGTGAAGTACAAAAAGTCGTGTGGCCGTTAGTCAAGGTTTATAGCCAGGTGGCTGTTATCAAGTCTAATTGAGCAAGAATTGTTCTGCATAGTGAACCGCTTTTCCTCTTAGTGACATTTTTCTGTTATAAATACTGGTAAGCAATTTTCTTGTCTGTGATTGGATGGGGAAAGAGGAATTGTTCCCAATACCCGTATCCATTCTACCCTTAAGTGTTAGTGATAACATTTACAGAATGTGTTTGTGGTCTCGCACCTTTGATCCATTTCTCTGTTTTGTCAGATGTAGTAGCTTTTGCATTAAAATAGATTTCTAAAGTTGTTCCATTCACCTAGCACAATGCTGTTAACTGGTGGCGGCAGTCACAGCCTCTGTTCAGACAGAGATGTGCATGCAAGAGAGACATCTTGCCTCCCACTTCCCTTTGTGTACCACAAATGGTTCTCATAAGTGAGCTTGGAAAACCCAGCCCTGTGGTGTGATGGGTTATTTCTGCATGATTCTCATCTTTTGAAAGCTGAAAAGTGTGAGACCTTGCTAGCAGGTACTCCAGCCATCTGAGTCAGGTTTACTGTGTATCATATCAAGCGTGTAATTTTCCTAGGCAGTGAGTGTTCAAGCAGTATTTTCACCTTAAGAGACCACAAAGTGCAGTGCCTCAAGATTCTATTAATAATGCATTGAAACCTGCTGTAGATGAACTTGGATATAATGGATCATGGTTGATACAGTTCATGAAAATCCTAGTGTGTTTTATGTATTAATTTGTATATTTTTGTCTTGATTGTGGAGAACCTTCCTAAAAACTGGCACTCTAGGGGTTTTTTTATGTTCAGTGTTAATTTCTTAAAGGTTGAATAAACTTCAGTTTGGACATACAAACTTGCTGTTAGTACGGTGCTATGAGGTATACAAGCATTAACATCTGAAGTTAGCTATAGTTGAGAATTTATACCTCTGTGCTCTTTTTTTAACTAGAAAGTGATCATTATTTTAGAGAGCGGAATGCCAGTTCCAAATGAAAAGTTGAGGTAAATTCATGACAGAATACATCTTGCCGTACAATATTTTTGTTTCAGTAAATTTCTAAATGTGTGTATATCTGCATCTTTCATTTTTGTTTGTCATGTTGTCAGAGAACCTAGTGTATGATAGAGGGTTATCATACACTGTATTTATAATCCTGATAGTACAAAATTGGTTCCCAATGAATCTCAGGTTTTGACGTTGCTATTTTAAATTAAGATTCAGCAGGAAGATCTCAATGGTTCAGAGTTGGTATCTGTGCAAAGTTTAATTGATTTCAGGAAAATTGTGTAAGAATCTATCTGCTTAGAACTCTTCATCGCAAATGAGTGCTTTTTGTTTCTTACTGTTTTTCCCCTTATTTTATCTGTCAACAATTAATATGGTTTTCAAGTAAGTTCATTGGTACAGGTAAGCCATTTTGAAAGGAGGAGAAGTTGACAAACTTAACTGTAAATAACAATACCCATTGACTTTGTATGTAAAAAGCTTGTGAGATGAGTTTTAGTTCTGGGAAGCTAATTGCCAAACAGTTAAAATAAATGAATTGCATAAACTTATTCTCGTAGCGCTCTTTCTTTTGCATGTTTAATGTGGTAGTCAAGAAAAGCAGGTAACATTTTAACGTGCAAGGTCAAAGACAGTAATGGTTATTAGTCTGTGGGGGGAGATGGAAGGTGCAGTTGCCAGCATACTGAAGCAAAAAGGCGTCAAAACCCACATAGTTAACATACCTCTTGTACTTAATGTTGTTAATGTAGAAGTAGTTTCAAATAACTGGCTTTTCAAAGTTAGAAGTGCTGAAATAAGGATCAGATTGCTGTGTGCTTGATTAGTGGTAATACAATTAACAGAGGACTGCTTGCAGTAGGAAAAACTATTTGAGGTTATTTCAAAGATATTAAGTGAAATACAACTTCATTACTACAAATACTTTTCATTACTGTGACTACTTTTTTGATATTACAGCATATCTTGTGATGCTTTGTTGTAAGTTGCATGCATCTCTTGTGTTGTTGGAACTGACAGTTTGGTTTTCAAGTGGGTAGAGATCGGAACAGTATCTACATTATTTTAGTGTTATTTGTTATATGGACAGCAACGAGAATGCAGTAATTTGTCAGAACCTATTCATGTGTGTGATAAACAAGAAAATTTATAAGCATGAAAAAGCCCCATTAGTGTTTGCTTGAGGTATGATAGCTAGGAAATAAAAAGTGTTCAGATACAGCAGAACTCTTAAATATGAAAAATTCAACTTTTCAGATGAATTGCATGAAGCTTTATGTTGACATAGTGCAGAATAGTGAACTGATTTATACTTTGTCTTTCAGATGAACCAGAAACACGAGATGCATGGTGGGCAGAAATCAGACAAGAAATAAAATCCCATGCCAAGGCATTGGGTTGTCATGCTGTAGTGGGCTACAGTGAATCAACTAGCATTTGGTAAATCATGTTGATGATTTGATTTTGAAAATGCCAGAGAAAATTCATTTCCTCTTCAGTGGATTAAAAATGATTCAACACAGTTGTTTGTATTGTGTAGTATGCCTACTTTAGAGAGTTTGTCAAAGTAGCTTTCTGAGATTTCAGTATTGTGCTTCTTTTTAGTGTGTTTGGGGTTTTTATTGGGTTTTAAGTTTTTTCTGATGAATGTTACAAGTTTTATTAAAACAAGAAAAATCAGACCTATGTATTTGCTTTGGTAGTAATATTGATTTATCTATGAAGTTTTCTAGAGCTAATCTACCTAAATAGTTAAGACTGTTCCTGTAAGTATATGTATTGTAAAATTATTAATGGGAACAAGAAAAGTACTTAAAAGCTAAACTTCAGACTTCTGACAGAAAAGGTAAACTGAGGACTTTTGACAGAAAAGTACTTAAAAGGTAAACTTCAAACTTCAGGCACAAGTTAGTAGGAATGTAAGTTAGAGGAGAATATGCTGCCTGATAGATCTAGAATACCTTGGATATAAATGTTCTGTATTTCTGTCTAGAAAACGTGCAATTATTTTTGCCTTTCAGTACCTCAGTAGTGTTTTACTATTAAACTGCAGCTCTACGGTAGTCACTCTAGTGTCCTGATGTATTCTCTTTGGCTAAGAATATACTAATTTTGTGCATTTTGGTGGCTTAATAACAAACTTTGAAAGAGGCTTGGAAATTGGGAGAAATAATTTGAAACTCATCTGATTACCACTCCTGTCTGTCCAAGGAAAGGTTGTGCCTCTTTCTAGCTCCAGAAAGTAATATTTGAAAAGCTCCTCTAGGGGCCAAGCGTGTTTGACTGGTTATCAGAGTAGTATAATTGTTTTTTCACAAAGCTTAAAGTTTGGAAGTCAAGTGCTTGTACTAGCAGAGTAAGGAAACTGGCAAACTTACTTTAGCACAAGGCATCATTTATTTTCCCAGTGCTGTCTTGTCTGGTTATGTTCTTTCTCGGTGTATTGAAGTCCGTATTTTTATGTCAGGATTGCAGTGTGCAAGTTCCCATCACTGAGGGATGAACTTGCACTAAAAATGAAAGGTTTATTCCACTGACTGTCAGTCTCCTTGTAAAAAGCATGAATATTTAGTATTGTTTTCTACCTTAGCTATGAGGAAGGAGTGTGCACAGTGTAGATGGGCAGTCAGTTATTGGGTTATTTCACACTTTCATTTTTTGTTGCGTAATTTAGTGGCTTAATATTTGATTGTCGACCGAATAGTTCTAGAGTTCCCATGCTCACTTGCCAGTTCAGCTTGATTCCATGGTTAAAGAGTAAGTCTGTGTCTGCAAGTACTGGTCTAGCAGACATGGTATATATAAAAAATAATTCTGGAAAGAGAAACAACAAAAAGGCACATGTGTCATTCCAGAAATTGTGGGAAAGCTTTTCTCCATATTTTTTCCAATATAGTATTTTTCAGTACTGCATGTTAGATTTGTTTCTTATTTAACAATTTCAGAAATACCAAAAGTCCTGTTATCATAGTTTGCACTTTTGACAGCTCTAATTCTGTTAAATTATGAATATGGTCAGTTACTTTACATGTTGTGTGTACCATTACTGTAGTTGTTCATAGTAAAATTTGACTGTTTTGCTACTTTTTGTCCTCCAAGAAGCACCCTTGTCAGTATTGTATTGTAATTCCATTTGAAAGGGAATGTTTTTAAGATGATGAGGCTCTCAACTTCCATTTTACTTTGGTAAACAATTATGCCCAAGGGTTTTTTTAATGTTTCTTTTGCTTTTTTTGGTTGGCTGGATTTCTTTGCATTATTAACTATGGTATTGAAAACCATACTTAAACCTGATTAGCCTTTGTGATGTTCCAGTGTATTATTTATAACATAGTGAGAAGCTCTTTAGTCTTTCTGAATCTCTTGCTTAAGCATTGGCTTAAATACTAGAAGAGCATTGTTTGTGAGATGTAATTCATAAAATTGCACAAATGTGCAGACTTAGTCGATATGTTGAATTAATTGAGGCTTTTGTACCACCCTTTTAATCTTAGTAGTTTTAAATAAAAGTAGCAATAAGTAGTAGGAATTCACCTGCTTGTAATTCTTTTCTCTTACAGTGAAGAGGTCTGTATTTTGTCCGCGTCTGGCACAGCAGCTGTACTGAACCCTAGGTTTCTTCAGGATGGCACCATGGAAGGCTGTTTGGAACAAAGGTTGTCATGGCAGCCTGGCTTCTTTTCCATAGGGTCAGAGAAGGGAGAGGTTGATTTTTTTCCTCAGAGCCAAGATAGTTCTTCTCTATTAGGGTAGGTTACAGAGTTACAGTGCAGGATGCGGGATCAACCACTTTACTGCTTTTCACTAACAACAACAACAACAGAAGTAATGGAACTCTGCACCAAATTAGATATTCTGTTTTTATTTCTAACAGTCTGAATAAGGTAACACATTTGACTACTAACCACAGATTATAACTCAGTTTTTTTTCTTTGCTGCTCTTCAGGTATCTTTCTGAACTTTATATCACTCTACAAAAAGTGACATATGTATGATAAATTATGGAAGCTAAAAACTGCAGTGGCTGTAATGTGTGTATATTATGCTCTATCTATACTCTTTAAGAGCTGTACGGAAGATAAAATAGCTTGGTTGTAAACCAGAGATGGTGCCAGACTTTTGTAAAAGTTATATGTTAAGTTAATGAACAAAATCGTAAAACTGAAGGAAAAACATTAAGTTTCCCTTTGTTTTTTGTTCTTGCGAATAAAATTTGAGGAGTATTGACAAACAGTTATTTTTACAACAAATAATTAAGTAATGCATATTGGTAATTTAGTATGTGTTTGTCAGGATAGTCATATTATATTTCAGGGAATTACTGTAGTCATAAATAAGGCTATTTGTTGCACCTTAGCACTTGCATTATGTTTTCCATAAATAACCTGGCCACCATAGTATTATTTATTATTATTTCACTTTGTTAGCTGGAGGCCGTTATCCTCTTGTATAAATAGACTTTTGAAAACTATAGCCAGAAAAAAAATACTTGTTTCTGTATTCATTATATGATAGAAAAAATTATCGTGTTAATAATAAGAAAATTGCAATTTTACCAAAATAAGTATTTTTTTATGCTACTAAAAGTTTTAGTATAGATTAGAAATGACAAAAGAAGGTAAAACAACTAAACAGGCAAAGCCTGTTTGACACTAAACAACTAAACAGGCAAAGCCTGTTTGACACAAAATATACTTGCCAAAGTCTATAATAACTGATGTTCCAAATCTGTCAGATTTGCTTAAGCATCTCTTCAAAATTCACTGAGAAGGATTGTTTATGCAAAGCAGAATAAATTTGCAATGATGCAGTTAGCCTATGCTTTCCTTGTTCATATTTTTTACAGTGGTTATTCCTAGATATTTCATACGGAGGAGTGGCGCTGAGGGTTCTAAGTGAATAACAAGTTTTATCCAATACCTTATATTAGGAAATAATCTTCCTGTTCTTCTTAAAATGTTACTATATGTTATGCTGCTTCTCAGTAGGATTGTTGATTTGTTGTTTATGTTCTGCTCACTAGATTTGTGTATGTTTTTGGACAAAATCCATACAAAAGACTTTTCATTGTATTTGGTACATCAGATTCTCTGTACAGCTGTTGTACCATGACTACATTTAGAAGTTGTGGTGCCTAAAGCCAGCTCAGTAATGTTTCAGGATTATAGAAATTGCTTGTCATTGTATGTATCTTTTTTGATCCCTGTATAACAAGTTCGATGAAAGTTTTATATATAGCATTTTTTCTAGTAGTGTGCAGCCTAATTCTGTTCTTCTAATTTATGAAACGCAATACTTGTCATGTTGGTATAAGGTAGCAGTGTATGATTTTTATAGGTATCTGTAGGTGTTTATTCACATATGCATATTTTAATAATTGTTACTAACATGCAGGTATTTTAAGTATGTTCTTCATAATGTATTTTTAGGATTGAAGAAACTTCACCACCAGGTTGTGGATTTTGCCATATACCGTATGATGAACTGAACATGCCATTCCCTGCTCACCTCACTTACTGTTACAACTGCAGAAAGCAAAAAGTTCCTGATGTTCTTTTCACTACAATTGATCTTCCTGTAGAGGCAATAGTTATTGGGAAGGGATGTCTTATTCAAGCCAGGTATCTATAAAAATGTTTACTTAGTCAAGTTTTGGAGATCTTTGAAAGAATTCCTCTTGCTAAAATTCAGTATGTCATAGAATCTTATTATAGAATAGTTTGAGTTGGAAGGGATCTTAAAGATAGTTTAGTTCCAACTCCCCGGTCATGGGCAGGGACACTTTCCAGTGCACCAGGTTGCTCATCAAACCTTCATTAATGACAGTGTATTAAGGTACAGGAGGAACAGGAGGACAGCCTTCTTCTCCCCCGGTTGCAAGTTGTGTCTGTTGATAGACAGTCTGGTGTTTTATTCATGTTGATGGGCTTTTGCTGTGGTCATACAGCTATTGCACAAAAAACTCAGTCGGTTAAGTCATGTTAATTCTGTGCTGATGTCCATAACTGGGCAGCATCTCTGTAGAATTCTTGGCTGTGTACAGCTTTTGCTGTGGTATATGAACTTGGAAAAGGGGATAAGGTGGTTTACAGTGGGGAAGAAAGAGAGTTAGCTATGTACAGTCTGTATGGGTGGCTGACTACATGGATAAATAACTGTTTGGATGGTCGGGCTGAGAGGTAGTGATGTATGGTTTGTAACCGGTCTGGATGGCCATGACAAGTGTAATGGTCTGCAGTGGGATCTGTCCTGTTGAACAGCTTCATATTGTGAAGGGAATGATATACTGCATTCTCTTCAAGTTTGCCTGTTACACCAAAATGAATGGCACACGAGACAATACAATGCCTGTCCAGTTTTGCCCTGTGAGAGTAGGATGTGTACCAGAAAACTAGAGCAGGCTCACTGGTAGGTCACCAGAGGGGTAAGGAGCACCTGGCCAATTAAAAGAAATTGTGAGTGCTGGACTTGTTCAGTCTAGAGAGAGGAAGAATTTAGGGGAACCTCATAGCAGCCTGCCAGTAACTATTAGGAGGTTTTGGAGCATATGTATAGCCAGGTCTGCATAGTGGGAAAGTGAGAGATTGGGCCTAACCTGAAGCAGCAGAGATTCAGAGTGAATATAAGGAAGAACTGCTTATCCATGAGGGCAGTTGGGTAGTGGAGAAGATTTCATAGGATGTATGAAGTCTCAGTCTTTGGTTACTAGACCTGACTGGATAAAGCTCTGAGCATCATGGTTTGAGCTTAGGGTTACTTACAGTGTTGCCTGTTGTTATTGATAATATAAATACGCAGTTTTCTATTAAAAATGGAAATCAGATCTTACTTATTGGGACTCAGTGCCTCAGTCTACCTTGATTTTCCTGACAAGAATTTAATGTTTTACAGAAACTGATTGTATCAGGTTATATAAGGAAAAAGAAAAAAAAAAAATAAAAAAAAGAAGAAAAAACCCTGTGATCACTTTCAGACTTCACTTCAGTCCATTAAAACTGTTCATCTGATGATGTACTGTTTCTTATTGTCAGGTTATGCCGTCTAAAGAAGAAAGCTCAAGCTGAAGCAAATGCAACAGCTATCAGTAATCTCTTGCCATTTATGGAATATGAAGTGCACACCCAACTGATGAATAAACTGAAGCTAAGAGGAATGAATGCTCTGTTTGGGCTGAGAATTCAGATCACTGTGGGTGAAAATATGCTGATGGGGTTGGCAGTAAGTATGGCTTTAGTCTTTGGATTCTTTTGCTTTCTTAAAGTATTTTTTCAGCACAAAAAGACATACAGGTGTTGTGGAATAGAGAGTATCATAACATTATAAACACAATAAATGAGGTCATGGGAAGGAACAGGGTGTCTAATTGTTGACAATTCAGGACAGACTGTCTTTCAGCACCAAAGAAAGAATTACAGAATCTATTGAAACTCTGTTAGAGGACAAAATTATTAGAAAAGGGATGAGAGAACAATTAGTGGTTTAATGACATAAAGTACAGAGAAAACACGGTGTTCTTCAAAGGTCATGTCAAAGAGATCCCTGTACTTCAAGTTGCATTAGAATTTCATTACAAATAAGGTCAATAAAGTCTCAGTAAATCTTTTGGGTTGTTGCTAACAAGAGAAAAGTCTGTCACATCATCTTTGATGGTACCGAAGAAGTAAATGATAGATAAGGAGTGTCTCACAGATAGTCATGAAGTGTTCAATAACAATATTTTCTAACCTTATTCTGTCATGTGGGGTTAGAATAGTGAAGTATGTTGCTTCTTCCTGCATCAGGATAAGATGATTTTTAAGCAATATAGGCTGGCTTGCATTTTCTTTTATCTGAACTGTTGATCTGTTTTCTGTAAATGGAAATGGGATTGTCACACCTTCAGTGATACTGTAAATGGTTTGGCCAAGTTTTAAATCTTTGAAACCATCACTTGCCTAAGCAAAACATACTTCATCAGAGGTTTTAATTCATAGTTTGTTTGGAATGCTTAGGTAAGTTAAGGACTCCATGATGGAAAGAACCCATGAAAAGTAAAGGCTTTATTAAAAGGATAGTGTGGGGTGTTTGTTCATTTTTTTTCATAAGTGAACAGAATACAAAGATCACGGGAAGAGATGGTGCGGTAATGTGCATTTTACGGTGCTGTACATTATAGCATAAGCATCATGGAAAACTTTATATGAAAATTCTAGAAGTACGTGTTTATGTAATTGTAACTTCTCTTAATGACTTTTTAAAAGTCTGCAACAGGTGTGTATCTAGCAGCTTTGCCAACACCTGGTGGTATTCAGATTGCTGGGAAGACTCCAAATGATGGCACCTATGAGCAGCATATATCTCACATGCAAAAGAAAATAAATGATACGATAGCAAAAAACAAAGAACTTTATGAGATTAATCCTCCAGTAAGTAAAGCTTTTATATTCTTAAAGCATTCTGTGTCAAACAGATATATACCATGTATATCACAGAATCATAGAACAGTTAGGGTTGGAAAGGACCTTAAGATCATCTAGTTCCAACGCCCCTGCCATGGGCAGGGACACCTCCCAGTAAGCCATGCCACCCAAGGCTCTGTCCAACCCGACCTTGGACACCACCAGTGATGGAGCATTCACAGCTTCCCTGGGAAACTCATTCCAGTGCCTCACCACCCTTACAGTAAAGAGTTTCTTCCTCATATCCAACTTAAGCTTCCCCTGTTTAGGTTTGAACCCGTTACCCCTTGTTCTCTCACTACAGTCCTTAATGAAGAGTCCCTCCCCAGCATCCCTATAGGCCCCCTTCAGATACTGGAGGGCTGCTGTGAAGTCTCCACGCAGCCTTC
>JANRGW010040735.1:8278-22120 GCA_024733675.1 Psilopsiagon aymara
AACCCATCCCATTCGGGATTTTTGTGGTGGTGCTGCCGTCCTGTGGCTAAAACTGGTACTGCAGCAGGGCGGGGAGGGGCGTGTCACCGGGGCAAAGGCAGCAGTGAGGATGACAGTGAGGGCAACAGCCAAAGGAAGCGGTGGGTCTCTGTAAGGAAGTCAGAGGTGAGAAAGATCAAGGGTCAAAGGTTAAATTCTCAGGGATCAAAGGAACAGAGAACACGGGTTAAACATCGAATATCATTGAGACAGGGTCTATGACAAATGTTTGACCTATGACCTTTACCTTTAAGCAATTACTTTTGATATCTGAGCTTTTGTCCTCCAACCTGTGGCATATGACCCCTAACCCTTAACATATGACCTTTGATAATTTGCCCCTCTGCCTCTGACCCATCATGGCCTTTTACTTCTGCCACCTGATCCTTGACCCTCTGACCTTCAACCTTTTGAGCCCTGACATCTCCCCTGACCTCTGACCGTTGAGAAAGGACATACCAACTGCTAACTCAGCACTAGGACCTTGTAAGCCTGTGCAAGCACTGAGGTCACTTGGTAAACACAGTGAGGAAGACTATGGGTGACCACCAGAGACCCCTACTCAGCAAGAAAGTAGGTGTGTAATTCCAATGCAGATTTTATGCTGAGTTCCTGGGAATCTGTAAATGGTTTCCTGGAAAAGCAGCAAATATGCATGAGTATGCTAAACACAGAGCCACTATTGGCAACTGGTGGGCGTACTCACCTTTGTGAAACGACAGGCATGTGCACCCAGTGCCACAATAAAGAATGCTGCTTTCTAAAATTTCACATTGAGTCTGAGTTTTCTCTGACCAACTTCTGCCAGATGCACACATCACAAAATGTTAGAGAAATGTGCTACCATGCTTTTCTTCTAATAGCAAAACCCCTCTATTATCTGATACTTTTTCTGTATCTCCAGATTAGGTTTCAGTAAATGAATGGAAGCTTCAAAAGAGCTGTTCACCTTCCCCTATGCTCCCCCTTACCCACAAACAAAACCAAACCAATCAACATTCCCTCAAGCCAACAACCTGCAACCTCGTTTGAACAGTGTAGGTAACCATACTGCTGGTGCTTAAGTTGCTCCTTGAGATCAGACATATGCTAATAGTCTATTTAAATAGTCTTGTGCCTCATCAGGCTCCTTATTTTTAGGCAGAATGCATGGATTTAATAGAACTCTAGACATGTGACAGTTACTTGAAATCACAGTTAAAACCAGGGGAACCGATGGTGCACCTATAATTTCTCATGCAAGAATATGATATAAACAGACTTCTAGTTACCAACTTCAATTTACTTGCCTTGCTGTATGTGCAGTTGCTGCTGGGTTAAAAATACAGAATGTCTGAAAAAGTCCTGGACATTATCAGAAGGGATATGGATGAGAGAGGACATGAAGCTACTGTTTCACATCTTGAGAAAACCTTGGTGAATCCACAGCCTCAGTACTGAATGTATGTTGTCACATTCTCTGCATTATGAAGGTCAAACTTTTGCATTAAAAAGGTGCAAGGCTACCATCTTGTATAAGGTGAGCCTAAGTAGGCTGCAGTTTCTAACATCCTTAACACTGAAGGACAGAAGAGACAGATATTGGACTGCAAAAAGTGGTGAGACATACATGCTCCTCCTAAACAGCATCTCCTGTTGCCAGTGTTAGGATAGAACACAGGTACAGACTTAATGACAATAGCTCCAGCCCCAAAGATCACTTTGTATGTTCTTAGGACATGCGGTACAGATAAGAATGGAATAGAAAAGTAGTAATGCTTTAATTACTTTGACAGCCTCTGTCTTGTAGACCCTTCTGCTGAATCAGTTTTTTCGTGTCATAGTTAAATCTTTTTCTTCACTGAAACAGTAAATGCCAATCCCTGAAATTATTAGGAATGCCATAATGAGACTGCAGAAGAAAACACATCTATAAATTTCTGAGTCTTTAAACACCATGTAGCTCAGAAATAAAAATAAAAATTTTATTTCCATGTTGGTAATAAAAATAATTCCATGACTTCTGCAAACCATTACATAAATGCTATAGCATAAAAAAGTTCGAACAACTGTTACCAGTTTTAAACAGTTCACCACAAGTAAATAAGTATTCATTATAAATCATATGGTTTATATTAGGAGCAATTTAATTCACAAAATCATTTCTGTCTTTACACTCAAAACATTAATGGCTTCCATAAATTAACATGAGTAAAACTTTTGTATTTATTTAGGGTCTGATGATGACCATGGTTACATATGCATAGTGTGACAATAATATTACTACCTATATTTAATACTAGGATGCTCTGAAAATGATACAGAACAAACCCAGCATGTCTTTAATAATCAGCCGTTCAAAGACTAATAATAAGCCTCAAATATGCATCTTGGGATCTACCTGTAATTAGCATACTTCTGTTTAAATCACAGCTTCTAACTGTAAAAACCCTGAGAAATCACAATTCCAATGTACTATTACCCAGCCTAAAATAATTGTGACAACATAATGGCATTCACATTAAAATTTATATTCTTACAAAAATTTGCACAGAAATTTGTCAAATACCAAACTGAATCACAAAAATCTATTTAGTCGCTTTTATGTATTTTGTGAATTCAGCAAGTTACTATACTGTAGTGTCACTGAAATATAATTTTAATGTATCTACTTCTAGATAATGTATACAGCATAAGGACAAATAATTACAAGGGTCAGGTATCACTCACTTCTTCCAAGTAGCTGTCAACTAGCCAACTGTATGTATTTCGTTATCCTCCATTTTAAGTCACGTATTTATTTGTATTCACAATTATCTTGCTTTAATAAGATACAGAAATTTTGTTTTCAATTCCTCACAAAAGTAACTTTGTGAATAACAACTGTATTATTTCCATATGACTGCAGTGTATGATGATGCATGGTTCAAATGATTACCTAAGGATTCGTCTATAACTATAACAAGCTGGCCAGTCTGTGAATTTCACACGTACGTATGTTTCTTTGGTGTGTTTATTTCTTCTCCAAAAAATGGTTTCATAGTAATTCTTAAATTTGTCTGTAATTCAGAACCAAAGAAACTTCCAGGGATTACCTGTAAAATTTTCAGTACTGGTATTATTATAGGACACATATTTGTTTCCAAGATTCATCATTGTAAACCACAAAACATACAAATATAAAAAGCAACAGACTAACTGTATTAGCTCATTGCCTCTAAAAATGAAGCACGTTCAAACTATGAGCGTGAATGTGATGATGCACACTGCTAGTGCTGTTCATATTCCTTTTTTGCTAGTGTCACGAGATCAGGAAAACTGCCTGTTACTACCAAAAAAAACAGGAACCAAAACCAGCCCTACAACATAGGCAAATGCACTAAAATACACAAGAACTATAAACTTGGACAAGATAGCACAAAGTCACACTTCTGTATCATGGGTAACAAATATCATTTAGCTGCATATGGGCAGCACAATGTGGCCTAAGCTGGTTTCTTCAAAAATACCAGAGCAAAAATTTCCACTAAGACATTTCTAAACACTTCTGTGAGCACAGTGGTTGCAGAATGCTGATCCACACTAGATAAATACAATAAACCAGTGTCCAAAATAGCTCCTTTTTTGAAAAATATGTAACATAATTGCAAACTATAATTGCACATTATTCTTCGATTTGATCATTCCTTAAAATAAATAAATAAAAGCCCTCCAAACGACAACAAAACCTGACATAACTAAGTTTGCTTTAGTCCAAAATGCTGTTAAGGTTCAAAAAACAGTCTTTGTTCATAGACTGCACAGATGCAAAAAAAAAAAAAACCCAAAACAAACCCAAACCATTAATATCTACAGCGAAACTTGGTGTTCCAAGTTCCTTTTTTTAAAAGTCCAAAGCTCCATATACCTTTAAGACATCACTATTTTACTTTAGGACAGAAAAGTGTGCTTGAAAGTGCAAGTACTGTCCAATTTTATACTTTTCTCAAACACTTTAGAGAAACTGCTAAAAGCAACAAAACCCCATCATTAAATCCAACTTTGTCCTTTGAAGTGATCTTCAGACAAATTTCTGAAACAAGAGCAACTTGAAATATATTACGTATTTTACTCAACTTGTCCCTTCCCAAAAGGTCTCCAATGTTCCTGCAGATTTGTATTTTTTAGGAAAGCAGTGACAAGACTGCATTCAGTTCTCACAGAAAATGTGTAATGATTTTTTTTTTAACTCAAGCCTTTGTACAAAGAATGCTAAAACCCAAAGGATACAGTGATTTCAATAACACTGGCTTCGGCCCTTTATTTAATGCTGACACAGTTCTAAAAGCTCTATTTTGTCAATAGTTTCAGTATAAATCTTCTTATTTTAACATGACTGAACTTTAAATATATTAACTCTTTGCTGCATGTATGAACTCACTTTTTGTACTGAATACAGTAACCTGGAGATACAAATAATGTAACACAGTAGTAGGTCATTTCAATGTAAGCTGTACCAGTGCCACACCTGAATTGGGGGGGGGGAAGAGTAATGCAGGCAATTATTCCAGGTAAGAAAAGTAAAAATATACAGGCAGTAATCAATTACCTTCTCTCTCTGAATTGCATGCTCCCAAATACCAGGATGAAGTACGGATATTGCCACCTTTTAAAAGAATCACTGTGTCAAAGTGCCACTGCCTGACTACATACTTACGTAATTTTGTAGTTCCTTACAAACATGCATTGTTTCATTTCTGAAAAAAGTGTACTTTAAAATATTTATTAAAAGCAAGAGATTTAGTCTAGTTATTGTCACATTGTTTGATATAAAGTTAAGCAATAGAAATTACTTGCAAAATTCTTTTTTTTGTCTTATGCCATTTCATAGAATATTGGGCATAGGCACTTGGCAATATTATATGTATCATATTTGCGCTTGATGCGTACCACACAAGTTAGGAGATATACAAAATCTTTAAGACTACAAACATCCGAACTGAGGGAAATATGCAAATGCACAGTTGTTCACTAAAACTGATCTGGTTTTGTCTCAGCTGGTACATCTATAAATACTACAGTACATAGTTACCTTATAAATTGCAAAAAACCCTAGGTAAATTGTCATTTCTATTTAATCATACTGTGATTTAACAGTAAAACCACGTGAAATATTTATTCTCACAGTACACATATAACACATCATATTACTGCATATTAAAAAATAAACATAAGACCTAGAAAGCAGCTTGAGGCAATTTACAATATATCTTCTAACAAAACACAGTAATTAAAATGTGCTTTTGTATTAATTAGAGTTTTTCAAACATCCATGTAAACACAGTGTTAGACGAATTCCAAAGTACTGGCTCTGGCGTTCCACACACCACAGACATGGCAAAGGGACCATTTGTACTGCTGCATGTGTAGTTACCGTATCTATGTATCCATCTTCTGTTAATGAAAAAACAGGTATAAACACTTCATTCAGGCATTACAGTAAGATTTATACAAAGTGATTAGAGTGCAAATGAACCTAAGTAGCTTGTGCACTAGGAATATAAATGGGAGTCAGAAAAGGCTGTAATGGGATTAAGGGGGAATGAAAAAAACTCAAGACTACAAAACCTCATCAAATGACTGAAGTTGATGTGTATTTTAAAGCAACTAAGTTTCTTACATCAAAACAGAAATCAGTCTAGTACTACTAAATTGATTAATTATGAGTGATATAACTTCTATACAAAATACAAAACTACGAAATTACTTAATTCATAAACATGATAAGAGTACTATGCATGTATGTTACCACAGATTTTTTTTTTTCTGGCAGCACGGACATTCCTCTTGTGCAGGTGCACAGTGATCACAAAGTACATAACTTTGATGTGGATTCAGGATAACGCTACGATCGCCTTCCTGACATATGATACACTTCTTTGATTGAATCTGAAAAATCACCTGTAAAACAAACCCAAAGTAGACAGTTGCATTCTATCAGCTTTACACATAGTAGTCCTGAATAAACTCCTAATTAACAGCACAATGTTTTTGTACGACAGCTGAATCGAGTACCATAATATATGCCAAACTCGTGCAACCTTTAAAGTAGCAGCTGGAGGAGTGTAAGTGCTTTTAGAAAGGAAAATAGCTAGGATTAAACCTCTTTACTGAAATTTTCCTGCATAATTGGGACAAGTAACATAAATAGGCAAAAAAAAAAAAACCCAAAAACAACCCCAAAACCAAATAACCAAAGAAAAGATTAATATACTTCCTCATTTTGCTATTTCGTATTACTGTCCCTTTTTTTTCATGCCATGCATTAGGACAAAATAGAAGCATCCCAAATGTGTGACACTTCAATAAAGCTACAGGCTTCAATAAAGATATGGACTTTGGGGAGGTTGTTACAATTGCAAATTAATGTCTCCATTGTGGTAAATTGTATTGGCCCTATTAAGGAACAAAAAAAGAATAAAAACACATAAAAGACATGTTATTTTTTCAACAGCAAGACCAGAATGCTATGGGTGGTGCTGCCTAAAACAGCAACTTTCTCCGGGAAGACCTGGGTGAGAAGAGGCCACAATAATACAGAAAATCTGAGAAGCTGGCAAAGGTGGCAATGGTTCTGATGACTTCCATTCCAGGATGTAATGAGTTTTTTTGGTAAGTGATCCCAAGACTCTCTTGCTCCTCTTTAAAATCTCCCTTAAGTGAAAATCAACAGCAGTCCCTAATCCAATACAGAATTCTACAAATGTACTTGGTAACAGGAGCCTGGTAACTAGCGAGTTTTGCCCTTGTCCACCTTTGTCATTGAAAAAGATTTAATTTATGCTTTAAACTTTTCTAAAGTGAGCCTGGCGTTGTTTTTGTTTGTTTTTTTGGTTTTTTTTTTTTTTGCGCTGGACAGGAAGTACACTAAGACAAAGAAAACACTCAAACTAAGTACTGAAGTAGGACAGACTGTGCCAGTAGTGAAAGAAAACCTTCTTTTGGCCTGGACAATCCTGTCACAGTCAAAATAAAACAATAAGAATTGGAGTCAGATGTGGTGTTGCTGAGCTTGAGCCAGCAGGAAAGAAAGCAATGTGAAACCAAGTTGTGTCCAGCAAGGTATGGTGCTTGGAACAGAACATGGTCATTATTATCTTCAGTGATGTGCTCAGAGGGGTGGCACCTGATATTCCCAGCTTTGAGAGCCCTGAGAAATGCCCTCAATCTGGCAGTGAAAGAGCATCTTAAATTTTGGCAGAAGCTGAGTCTGGATTTGAGAGAAGGTGAAATACAGCAATATACTGCTAAAGTGATTAAGGGACTGAAGCATCTGACATATGAGGAGAGGCTGGAAGAGTTGGGATTACATAGCCTTTTCAAACAGATGTCATCTTACTGGTCTGTATTAATACCTGATGGGAGAGAGTAAAACAGACAGGGACAGACTCTTTTCAGTAGTACCCAATGAAAGAAGAGCCAATGGGTACAAGCTAAAATCCCACACAGACAAGAAAAACCATTCTTTACTGTGAGGATGGTCAAACACTGGAAAAGATTGCCCTCCGAGGTGGCAGGCTCCCCATCCTTGCAGATACTCAAAACACCACCAGGCAAGGCCCTGAGCAACCTGCTCAAGTAGACCCTGTTTTTAATAGGGTGCTGGACTGGATGATCTCCAGACATCCCTTCTAATGTCAATGATTCTCCATGCCAAGTGTGTACTGGCCACTCTGACACAAAGTCCGAGCAGGAAATCTCACCACTTATCTTCTGAAGAAGTGAAAAGCATGTAACTACTTTCATTTGTTTAGGGCAACTATTTTTATTTATGTAGTTAGTGCCCAAAATGTTAGGGGTAAAAGCTGGCTTTAAACGTTTTGTTTGTTTGGGGCTTTTTTAATCAGCCAAGAATTCTTGTGAATCACTTGTAATTTGTTCTGATAGCTGAACAAATTCTTAGAAGAATCCATTAGGTTGAGAAGTCTACTGCATCCTCTACTGTAGGATGAATACAGTGCGAAAAGAAAGACTTATGAAGACTTAGAGCAATATTGCTCTTTGAAATGAAACCTGGCATAAAAATTTCATTGAAGGTTATTGAGCTGCCAGTTTCAGTTAATCAAAAATATTTATGCAGATGAATAAACTCACCTCATCTATTGTTTCTAAATCTGAGTGCAGCCGATTTTGTAAGGAACGAAGCTTTGGCAAGGATATCTTATCTATATCTCCACAGTTTTCCATACAAGTCAGTGTAGTACACAGACAAGCAGCTAATTGCGCCTTTAGCTTTTTTATTTTGCTTTCCACTTCTTCCTTCTTCTGAAGAGCGAGCTGTTTGTCCACATCTGCGATGTCAGCACGTTCTTTTGCTTCTTGAGCCTCTTTCTGCCATGCATCGCATGCCTGGGAGAAAGAGATTTCCAGAATATAGTTTTTTTTAAATTAAAAAAATAAGAAAAAGTCAAAAAGCAAAAAGACACAACAATGCATTTACTGTCCATTTCATGCTTCTCCCTACTCATCCTACCTTCCAAATAACAACTCTTATTGTTTTGTAATTTGTAATGTGATTTTTACATATGTCACTGTTACTTGTCTGTAAATAGCCAGAAGCCTTTTGGGAGCTCTATAAACAAAACATATTTTAAATGTTAAATTGCTGCAATGGAGAATAATTTAATGTCAAGAAATATAAAAAAAACCTATCAAAATTTAGTTTAGCTACTCCTCATCATAGAGAGAACAACATGAGGGGAAGGAAAGGACTACAGAAAATACCTGACTGGCAGCTATCCACAACCTCAGTCTGACTGCCGAGGTGGCTACATACTGTCCAGGCACACTATGCACCCATAACTGCTGACAAGCCTCTACATTTTTGCATGCTTACCATGTAAAAGAGGTATGGGAGGAAATATATATCTTTCCTTACTGAAACATCAAGCTATGTTGCTGTTCAGCACTATCCTAATTATATGTAAGTGTCCCTGTCTAGACAGGCAGATTAACCTTGGGAAAATAAACTGCCCTTTAAAAAGCTGCTTCCTTTATGTTGCTAGCATTTCGAGGATGAAAATACATTCCTTTGACAGACTGTAATAAAACTGTGTCCAAGGATAAGAAGAGATGTAAAAATGAAGAATAGTAGTAACTGCTTGCTTGTTAAAATATACAGGTATATAATTTAAAATTACCATAAATTAGCATACCTGTTTTACCTGTTGCCAAGATTCTTCCCATTGTTTCAGTTTTCTCTTGGCATCATCAAGTTCCTGTCTAACTTGAGTTAGTTCATTCCCAGTTGTGTTTGAAGTTATTGAGGGGGTAGTGCCACTGTTTAGTACTGGGGATAGACTAGGAGAGAAATTCCCAGTTACGAAGTCCCAAGTGCTCCCTGTAGCACCATTTAAACCTGTAAAACAAAGGCAGAAAAAAAACATTATTCTGCACACTCTGCTTCAAAATGTTTCGTATCTTAATAAAATAGATGTGCCACATATGCAAAATTCATATTTTCATCTGAAAGACTCACAACACTATTTCACTACCTTCAGAAATGTGACAAGAAATTTTTTTGGTATTTTCAGCAATTCAGGAGACCGACCATTTTATTATTTTTTTCTTGCCACTTTTAATAAAAGTACAGTCCACAAAAGGAGAAGGAAGAGTGAGAATTCATTTACATACAACATGGTTTGTTCCTAGCAGCTTAAACATAATTTTAGTTCTTCCTCTTTCTCTGTTTTGTGTTTTCCTTTAGCAAAATGCTGCATTTAAAAAGTATTCTTGCTGCCTGTATGCAATCTCTGTATTTTACTCCTTTCAAACACCTTTGAATATATCTCCTCTTCCAAGAATTCTTTTTTTCCCTTCACTAGGAATGGAAGTCCACTCCTTGAACTTTCTCCCACATATCACATATACTCCATTATCAGTATTGTGATCAATTATAACAAGGCTTTGCTGTCCAGATGAAGTCATGAGAAACATGCAAAGCTTTGAACTGAACACTTCATACTTGCTATTAAGATCCCTCTTACAATACACAAAGTGCAGCCTTCAACTTACTTACCTAAAGAGTTGTGAGAAGAGGCTGAGGTGCCTAACATGCTATGTTCTGTCTTCAAAGGTAACTGGTGGAAAGGAGCCATAGCAGATGAAACAAAAGACTGAGACAGTGATTGTGAAAGAGAACTGAGTGGAGAAGTTGAAAGGGGTGATGATGAATGTAAAGATGAGGAACGAACAAGAGAACCTGGAATACTGACAGGTGCTGAACTTCCCAGTAATCTTTGACCTATATAGGGGGAGAAAAAAAAAAACCAAAACCAAAACCAAACAAAAACCCCATTTGTTCCAAAGCAGTACGCAACTTTCTGTTAGCAATTTTCTGAAAGACATATCAAATGTAAGTTAAATTACATATTCAAACATCTTCCATTAAAAAAACCCCAACCGTTATGTATCTCCTACTGCAAAAATATTTTTTTAAAATTGACCACTTGAAATTGAACATTTTCAGGAAACAGTTTTCCTAGTGCCTACAAAACAGAATTTGTAGCTTTATATAGCAGTGGCCTCATCTGCAGCAACAAAGAAAAGCTTTTCAGATCAAGTTATTCAGCTTACTCATTTTTACAGCAAACAACTAATGCAAGTGGAAAGACTGACTGAAACTTAAAGAATTAAGAAAAATATGTATTTTGATTAAGCAAGTGAGACTACATACCTTGAAAATCATATGCAGAGTAATAATCAGACATATAGCTCAATTTCTTTCATCTACATACTTTTGCTTTTGTTCAATAGATTTACCTGTCAAATGTACTCAACTCTCCATAAAAACTGAGTTTGAAACAAAGTGAAAATTAATAATAGTCAAACACATGTATTGTTCATAATTTCCCAAAATAATGATGTCATGATTTACATTCAGCCAGCAACTAAGTACCACACAGCTGCTCACTCACCCACCCAAACCCCTCCCTGGGCAGGATAAGCAGGAGATTCGGAAGAAAGTAAAACCTGCCAGTCAAGGTAAGAATAGTTTACTAACTAAAATAAAGTAAAATACACTACAACTACTACCACTAAGGGAAACAACAAGGAGAGACATATAAAACAAAAAGGCAAAAGAAAGAAAACAATAAACACAAGTGATACGCAATTGCTCAGCACCCGCTGAACGATACCCAGCCTGACCTGAGCAGTGATCAGTCCCTTCCAGGTAACTCCCCCCAGTTCATATATTGGGCATGATCTGCTGCAGTATGGAATACCCCTTTGGTTACTTCGGGTCAGGTGTCCTGTCTCTGCTCCCTCCCAGCTTCTTGTGCCCCCTCTCACTGCAGAGAGCACAATCGACTGAAAAGTCCTTGAACAGGCTAAGCGCTACTGAGCAACAACTAAAACATCGTTGTGTTATCAGCGTGTTATCAGACTAAAGTCAAAACACAGCACCGCACCAGATAATATCAAGGAAATTAACTCTATCCCAGCTGAAACCTGGACAAATGATAATAATAATAAATAGGTATCAAAAAAGGAAATCAATTACATAATTACTTACATAAAAATGCACAGATGCAATGTGTTTTCCTGGTCAGGAAACAGTTCAATATTTACTCTGAAGGTTTTATTCATCAATATGTTTGACTAGCATCTAAAAATGACATTACCTTTTCTCTAAAAAAAACCCAAACCTGAAAGTCAAATGATTATGCTTAAAGCAAGGGTCATGATTCTAGTTTTCTGGTTTTGCTTAAAACAGGTGAATTCATATCACCAGAGGCATCATTCCTTTCAGAAGTACTTAAAAATAAAAAGATAGGGATGCTCATCATAAGCTGCACTGCCACAGTATCTTAAAAAAAAAAATATCTTGAATACTCAGTAAATGTTACCAAGGTCAGCCTCATGACTAAATATATGATGAAGATACAGGACACACATATAACCACATATGTACGTAATACACGAGACAATAAAATTATATACCAGTTTTCAGAACAAGAGCAAGGAAGCAACAAAATAAAGGGAGTTTCTTAAAAAATTTGGCCAAGTAAGAATTCTTTAAAAAATTAATTAAGAGCCAAAATAAAGCACCCAAACAACATGGAATGGTAGCAGAACCATCTCTTTTCTGGTTCTTAAAGTAATACTCAAATCCAGCTGAATTTTGGCAAATACAATCTGCCTGCATGTCTTGAGTTCACAGGCCAAGGTTGCGGGGGGAGACAGTGCTGCAGGGATGGCTAGGAGAGGCACAGCCAACCTGCTGTGCCAAGCAAACCTGCTGCAGGCCACAGTGCACCCTTCAGCCACAGTGGTACCACCTCTGGGAGAATATATTTGAGAAAAGGAAAAAAAAATGTCACACAGGCAGAGGATGAAGGAACAAAGGGTATGAGAAACAGTCCTGTGAACACCAAGGTCAGGAAAAAACAAAGGGAAGGAGGTGCCCAGGGCCAGAGCATAGATTTGCCTGGAGAAGAGATTCCCCTGCAGCCCATGGAAGGTTTGGAAGAGACCACAGTAAGAGCAGATATTTCCTGCACCCAGTGGAAGAGACTACAGTAAAAGCAAGAGTGTCTCTGCAGCCTGTGAACAGGAACAGGTTGGAGCTGACGGAGATTGCCTGAAAGAACTGCAGCCCCTGGAGAGCCCATGCTGGTACAGGCTCTTCTAACAGGAACTGTGACACATGGGGAGGACCCACACTGGAGCAGGGACAAGTGTGAGGAGGAAGAAGTAGTAGAGAGGAACTATTATGAACTAACCTCTGCCCCCCATCCCCCATCCCCCTGCACTGCTTGGGACAGGAAGGAAGGGGTAGAAGATTTGGGAATGAAGTTGAACCTGTGGAAAAGGTCCCTGGCCCCTGGTATTTCTCTTTGCTTCTCACCACCCAACTATTTCAATTGGCAATAAATGAGTTTTCCCCAAATCAAGTCTATTTGCCAATGACAGCAACTGAGTGATCTTCCTGTCTTTATCTTGACCCGTAAGTTTTTTCATCTTATTTTACCCATGTACTGCTGAGGAGGAGAGTGAGAGAGAAGATGGATGAAATGTCTGGCTACCCACCAAGGTCAACTTAGTACACTGCATGAACTAAAGCCTCCAGATACAAGTAAAATTATTTCCTTCCTGTTCCATACTTCATGGTACTTCCAATGACACATAACCATTTCTGCAGCATAGAACAAGGCAGTAAATGAAATACTAGTCAAACAAACTATAGCAGCAGGAGAATTGTTGAACCCATCATGACTAGCAGAGAAATACATTTAAATTGCACATATTATCAGTCTCTTTCCAGGTCTGTATGAATGGGAGTATCATGAACAACAATGGAAAACATTTATAGATAACATATAAACTGTTCTTGTGAAGGAACAACCTGTTACCAGAAAATTGTAAGTCAATCAACCAAAATAAATGTAAAGCCCTAATACCTCTGGAGATATTCCAACTAATATTATAGGCAAGAATCTGCATAAAACTAGATGACTACCTACTGAGCCCAGAAAGCAAATCATATCCTGGGCTGCATCAAAAGGAGCGTGACCAGCAGGGTGAGGGAGGCGATCCTGCCCCTCTACTCTGCTCTCCTGAGACCTCAGTTGGAGTACTGTGTCCAGCTCTTGTGTCCGCAACATAAAAAGGACATGGAACTCTTGGAACAAGTCCAAAGGAGGGCCACGAGGATGATCAGGGGACTGGAGCACCTCCCATATGAAGACAGGCTGGGAAAGTTGGAGCTGTTCAGCCTGGAGAAGAGAAGGCTGTGTGGAGACCTCAGAGCAGCCTTCCAGTGTCTGAAGGGGGACTATAGGG